>CM037640.1:34391249-34478330 GCA_015227895.2 Colaptes auratus | reverse complement strand
TAAGGCTGCTAGAAAGTCTCTGGGAGCCTTTTATTCAGTCTGAACAATCCCAAACTCTCAGACTGCCTTCACAGGAGAGGTGCTTCAGCCCTCTGATCATCTTTGTGTCCCTCCTCTAGACCCACTCTAACAGTTCTGTGTCCATCTTGTGTTGGGGGCTCCAGAGATGGACACAATCTATGGTGTCTCACAAGTAGAGCAGAAGAATCACTCCCTTGACCTGGTGGCTATGTTTCTTTTGATACAGCCTAGGATACAGAAGCTCAGCTCATGTTGGCTTCTCATCAACCAGCAGCCCATGAGTCTTTCTCTCAGGTCTCTTCTCTATCCATTCTCTGTTCAGCCAGTATTGTACTTGGGATTTCTTGACCCAGGTGCAAGATCTTGCACTTGGCTTTGTTGAACTTCATGACATTGTCACTGGCCCGTCTCTCAAGCCTGCCAAGGTCCTTCCAGATAGCATCCCTTCCCTCCAGCATGTTGACCTCTCCATGCACTTTGGGTTGTTGGCAAACTTGCTGAGTATACACTCTTTCCCGCTGTCCATGGTGCCAACAAAGATGTTAACACTAGTTGCAGTACCAACCCTTGGAGAGCACCACTTGTCATTTGTCTCCACATTGAGCTGTTGACCATTACTCTTTGAGTTTGATCATCAAGCCAATTTCTTATACACTGAGTGGTCCACCCATCAAATCCACGTCTTTCCAATTTAGAGACCAAGATGCCTTGTGGAACAGTGTCAAATTATTTGCACAAGCCCATATGGATGACAACAGCTGCTCTTCCCTTGTCCATCACCACTGCTTCCCCATCACAGAAGGCCAACTAATTCGTTCATCACAGTTTGCCCTTGGTGAAGCCATTTTGGTTGCCATTAATCCCCTGCTTGTTTTTCATGTGCCTTAGCAGAGTTTCCATGAGAATCTGCTCCATGATCTTGATAGGCACAGAGGTGAGACTGAGTGGTCTTTAGCTCCCTGTGTCTTCCTTTTTTCCCTTTTTTGGAAAATGAGTTTATGCTTCCCCTTTGTCATTCAGTGAGAACTTCACCAGATTGTCATGACTTTTCAAATATGAGGAAAGTGGCTTATGTGGCAATGCATCCAACACCCCCAGAGTTGGAATGGGGGTGGAGATCAGAAGCATGTGAAAAGGGGTAAGGAGGAAGGGAATTCCTCCCTTTCAAGGCCATGTCAGCTGACACCTGGGCCCCTTTCCCCACCTCACATGTTAGGGGCTAAGCCCTTGGCCAGCATAAGCCTGGACAATGCAGAGCTTGATACTGATCAGTTTTCTGCCCTTTTTTGCATGTGGAATATGATCTGCGACATCCATGGCACAGGACATTTGGGCCATGAGCTGGTATAAAATGGGTCTGCTAGAGAGCACTAGAAGCTCTTCCTGGGATTTTCTCCCCCTGTACATGTGGGTCGCTCATCGCAGTTCCAGAAGGATTTCTCAAGAAACAGAGATACCAAGAGGACTTCTCATAACGGGAACCAGCATTGTGAGTATATTTGGAACTGGTTTAAGTCTCCAAGGAATACCTTATCTTGTGAGTAGGGACAAGATACTGCTTGTGGATTCAGTCATTTTCCACATACTGATCTTTAAAATACTTGTACTCATTCCTGTAACCTCAGAGATATTTTGCAACTGAGCAATGAACCTGTAAATAATATTTTACTTATTTTGTGTATAAGTTGTGTGGGTGGTAGGATTTTTTAAATAAATAATTTATATTTTTATTAATTCCCCAGCTGCCCCCCTTTATTTGTAACAGCTTAACAACTTTATCTGCCAGGCTGAGGCAAAAAAGTCATTGAGTACCTCAGCCTTTTCCTTATCCCAGGTGACCAGGTCTCATATTTCCTTCCAGAGAGGACCTGTCTTTTATCACTGGCATACCTATAGAAGTTTGTGGCCCTTGATGTCTCTGGCCAGATTTATAGGTTTTAGCTTTCCCGACCTGATCTCTGGATAGCCAGACCATTTTGTATTCCTCCCAGGCTCTGTCCTTGCTTCTACCCTCTGTAGGCCTCCTTTATTTTGTGTCAGACAATGTCTTTTTTCACCCATGATGGCCACATGCTGTTTCCTTCCTGTTTGTTGGGTCACATCATTTCTGGGCTTGGAGGAGCTAATACTTGAGTATTAAAGAGCTTTTTTGGCCCTCCAGGGCATTATCCCATGTTACTTCTCCTAGCAGATTTCTGAAGAAGCCAAAGTTTGCAGTTTTTAAGTCCAGGGTAGTGAGCTTGCTGGTCAGTCTCCCTGGTGCCCAAAAGGTCCTAAACTCTACTATTTCATGGCCTCTGCAGCCAAGGCTGCCCTTAAGTTTCACATTCCCCACCACTCCCTACATGTTGGTGAGAATAAAGTCCTGCACAGCACCTTTCCTCATTAGCTCCTCAATCACTCTGAACCAACAAAGAAATCCAAGAATAAAATAGAATTTTTAGACTTTTGATCTCTTTAACCCATAAACCTAAGCTTTGTTATAGACAATGCATGGACATTGATGTTAAAAGAGAATATTAGGTCTTAGTCTGCGGTTCTAATCTTAATTGTATGTTGGCTCCAATCCTACAATAAGAATTAACAGCAGGTATTGATCTGCTACCAAACACTACTTCTCTCTGAAAGGACAAGAATCAATCAGTGAAGGAAATTATATTTAAAAAAAGAGAAGGTAATATAGTTAAATATCCTGGATATGCACAAGGCTTCTCATCATTAGGGGTCTTACAGGATTCAGAAATAAGCAGAGATCCCAATGATCTGAATTTCCTAACTTTAATCCCGAAATCATGCTCGCTGCAATCAGACCCAGAGTAGAAAGTGCTGCTTTTAAAAATTGTGTATACATTACACCTTGCCTGCACCGCTGCTTCAGTTTCTTTAGACCAGGTTGCTTTGTTCACTTTCTTTGAGCAGAGAAGTCAAATGCTGTCTTGAAGTATTTAGCAGCATCTGATTTTCTTTTGACAAATGCTGTTGCACTGACTTTCTCATGTCAAGGAGTGTGTTGAACAGAAACTTCACTACTGACAGCAATGATTGTTTATGTCATTTTGAGCAACGGGGACAAAGAGTGCTGAAAAGGAAAGAAAAATCAGTGATTTGCAGGGCTGGGGGATGCCTCCTTATTTGAAAAGCCCTTGCTCAGTAAAACACTCCTTTTATTTCTGGGTTGCAGTTTAAATTACTGCTACTTTTGAAGTATAAACTCATATTCAACCATTGATTCCTTATTGCTGCTGTTAAATCAATAATTTAAAACCACTTTGAAAACCTTAATTGAGTCTCAGGGTTAAACAGTCATGATAATTGATGTTGTCACCTGAAAGAAACTTGCTATGCCATGAGATTTGAGAGCTACCTCAGATTCTTGTCTTTTTCATTTGTATTTACTGCTTATCTGTATTTGTTTGAGGTTTCAATGGAAATTGTCACAGGGAAATAGAACTCTGGTTATCTGAAAAACAGGCCACTGATGCCTCTGTACAAAGTGTTTCAAAAAGAGCTAGAGAATATTAAGCACTCTATAGCATGAAGATAGGTTTTTCAAAGATTTATAAGATTAACTTAATGCAAAAAATTTGAAACTGTCAGTGATTGACTTTTTTCCACTAACTACTACTTTTATCACTAACTACAAAAAATCTAGGATTCCAACATCACTTTATCTGTATTGATAATTAAAACTAAGCTCCCTTACAGAAGGTCTGTGAAGCTAGATAATCTTCTAAATTAGCCACCATTAAAAAAAAACCACCCAAATGTATAGCAATTCATAAACTTACTTGAAACATATATGGGGTGCCTTAGGTTGCTTTCACCTCAGTGAAGTCTTTGCATGATGAGTATCATGCATCAAGTTGCTGGGAGAAAGAGAAATACTAGTTGCATTTTCTACAGCAAAAGGATAAAATGTAAGTATAGGTATAAATAATATTAAATATTAAGCTTAATATGACATTTCTTAATGACTGCTGTTCTTTTGACAATATATTTTTAAGAGGAGATACTGATTAGTACAAACCTGACATCTCGAAGTTTTCATGTGATAGTATTTTCCTGTTCAGTGAGAGAGAGATGAAATCAGGAAATTTATATATTTGCTTTGATCTGAGATTCCAGTCTTAGAAACAAGCTTTATAGATTGTGTTCTGTGCCACAGAAAGTAATTTGCCTTTTTGTAGAGCACTTGGTGTCAGAACTGGTACTTTCAATTAAACAGATATAGAGAAGTCTGGTTTTAAACATATGATGTCATAAATCTGTGCTGTGGGAATATCTTTCTGACCCTGGCCCTTCATCTACTCTGTTTTTCAAAGCATTTTCCAAATCTTTTTAAAGTTGCAGATAGAGCTTTGTCACTATACCTTATGTCTGCTTTTAAACTAAGAATTAGAAAGCTTGAGGTTGGTAGTGCCCTCTAGGTGTTACCTAGTCCAACCCTTCTGCTCAAGCAGAGTCATTGAGACCAGGTTGCACTGTGTTCATTCAGGTTTTGAGTGCCTCCACAGATACTTTAGGTGTTGCACCTACTTCAGGGAAGTTTACAGCAAGTATTGTGGTACCTGCTGCACTGGGTGTCTCACCTGTGGGTTGTGTGCTCTCTCAATCAGAGCAAATGCAAACACTGCCCTTTTCAGACAAAAGCCTAATTTTGGACTCCATCCACCTTATCCTCCTGCCTCCAAAAAACACTATTTTTCCTTTCAAGGGCAACTGCAGTCTCTGTCAGCATCAGGCACAGCTCCAGCAAGTTAATGTAAGTGGTGCTTGCATTCAGTTTGTTTGAATCCACAAGACACCCTCAAACCTGAGACTACTGCCTGTCTGCATTCCTAGCAGGCATGGTGTGATATGGACCAGAGCTGCAGCAGCTTTCCTTCCTAGTTCTCCTCCAGAGCAGGCTTTTTCAGCCCCATTATTGAGGTCTCCCCCTTAAGCAGTCACGAAGAGTCATGACTTGCCTTTGAAGATCTCCCTGTGCTCCTGGTACAAACTGTGGGAGGGACAGAAGAGGACCAGAGAGTATTGTGGGCAGGCTGAATTTGGGCAGACTATAAGAAGAAATATAGATGCCAAGAATCCTGGTATGAAGGTCCATGCTTCCCAGCACAGCATATTTGCAGCTTTGACCATCTGGAGTTTCTTACACAGGCAGGTTCCATCTGTCATCTGCCATCTACTATCTGATGCCCCAGTTTCTTTCCTGAGGTTGATCCCATCTAGTTATAGTTTATTGTTCCTTTTCCTGAACTGTAAAATCTGCACAGCTAACCAGACACTGCACATTCCTACACAGGCACCATCCATTCCCTTAGAAATGGTAACATTCACTGCAATTAAAATGTTTCTTGATTCATCAAGAAACAGCAAACATTATAAACGAAGTCTGGTGAAATATAACCACATCTCACAGCCCATGTGAACTGTTCTGCAACATATAGGAGCAATTTCCTCTGTACAGAAATAGTTTTCACAATGATATTTGGCTAAACCTAACATTTATGAAAACACCCCACAGGAGCTTATATGTGGAAATTATATGGGGATCATTACTCCCTCACTAAAAACACCCTTCATTTTACTGGCCTCCGTTTACTAGCTTTGGAAACATTAAAGTTTAAATTGACCCCACAGAGATAAGCGTTATGGCTATGCAAATATCAGCATTACATTAACAGGCGCCACAGTACAACAACAATTGTGGATAGGCATTTCCAGCACTGTACTAGAAGTTGTTTATTAACATGGAAAGAGGCAGTCCAGGAGCTGTGTACAACATCCTTTTCTCACAGCCACATTCCCAAGCAGTCAGACATCTGCTGTCTTGCCTGCCTGTGATAATCACTCCTCCTCCCTGCCAAATTCTGTGCTGCACTATGCATGACTTTTTAAATGATCTAACGGGCTAATTTGCATTGAAAAATAATTTTACATGCCAATTAATTTCTGTGTGGTTAATCTGCCCTTCCACAAACAGTTTTATGGAAAGACACAGATAAGGGCAATCTCTGCCAGTTGTGAACACATCAGAAACAGTATCTAGAGCTGCTAGAGTGTGAGAGTTGGGGGGAGTAAGATTGGTGCACATGGTGGGTGCACATTGATGGGTTTGTTATAACAGCAGGTATGCAGGAGTGTTAACACTTTATGTGCATAGCTGACAGGCATCAGGGTGTAAGGGAGACTGCTGCTGCTGTGACTTGCTAGGGTTTCTGGGAGAGTTTGAATAGCTACATGGGTCGTTCGAGCAGTAGGAGCCAGGAGATTTGTTTTGCTCCCCAGACTTTTGCCAAACCTGTTCCTTATATCTATATTGAACATCTTCTAGCTGCTGTCACAGCTGGGTGTCTGAGTCCCATCAAGGGCACCTGGGAGATCAGCAAGGCAGTGTCCAGATGTAGCAGCTTCTGCCAGCAGCTGAGCCGAACTTAAAGGGCATAAAGCCTGGAGCATAAACTTCCTGTCCCCAGACTAAACTGTCAAATAAAAGGGGAGGGAGAAGGCAGAAAGATATTTCTGCCTCATTTTCCATACCATTTTGTATTATGAAACTGTAGATAACCAAAGCACTGTATGAACTGGACATCTTTGAACTAAGCCATTATAAAGTCTTTCCACAGAATGTAATTAAATCTTATTATTGAGAGCTTTTGACATGTTTAAACAATAAATTGCACTTCCATAAATAGTCCCTCCCATCAAAAAACTCCATCTTTGGATGTTCTGGAATATGCCTGTTTCCTCTTGGCAGTCCTGAATAACAGTGCATCCACCATCATCACAGACTCTTCTGCTCCTGTGGGACAAGTAGCAGGCTCTAAGGAGGGCTTCCCAAAAACCTGACAAAGAATTTGCAGTTATGAAACACAATGATTAGAATGTACAAAGTGGTACTTGAGAATCTACAAAGATCTGTCATTGTTGTCTTTATGTTTATGATTATAAATAGTCTACAGTTGCTCTCTACAAAGCTAAAATTTCAAGTTACTTAGTTGTCTAGTTCTATCAATTGTGTTAAAATGTCTGCGGCTAAAAATTAAAGGGCTGTCGGACTGAGAGTATGACATTTTCTGCATTAAATGCACCTCAAAATCCTTATAATATGCTATGCAGATTGATTTTTATCAAGAACATTAAATTCTGTTTTGTTTTATCAGTCCTTCTGAAATACAAGCAATGTGTGTGTGGTGAGAGGGGAACTGTTTTATGAAGGCATTGTAGTTAATTTCCAACCTTCCACATGATCATCAGGGAAAAATAGGATAAACACAAATAACTATAAAGTTTTGGGAAAGTGTAGATCTTGTCCTCTTTTTTTATCTTTTAGAGGAAATTCAACATTCCTACACTGAGAAAAGTAGATATGTTAGTATTTTTTTTGTTTGATGGAATGAACTGCTTCTTTTGTTTTCAGATATTCTATGCAAAACAGGTTTTTAGTGTTTCTGACCTCTTGCAATATCTAACAATGCCTGTACATCAAATGAGTGCCTGGCATCTTGAGCAGTCAAGTTTGTAGCAATTTATAGCAACCTCTCCCAGTGAATTAGATCACTATGCAAGTTTTCATTAAGTCCTTCCATTTATTCCTTAATAATATGCATAGTTCTACAGGTTAAAGCAAGGCCTTAAACAGTACTTGTGTTAGGTTTTGAGCCTTCAGAAATAATGCAAAAAGAACTTGTTCTTAGTTTGGCCTGCTCCTTTCTGTGAGAGTAATTTATCCCTCATAATATAGTGAAGTCAAATGAGAAGTCTGTTAATCAAGATGTTGAATTAAGGCAAACAGCCTCTTAGGAACTCCATCAGTTTCCTGAAGCCCCTTTACCTATAAGAAGTCCCAATAGCTGTTGCAAAAATGAATATTCTTTCAAAGAATACAAGGTCTTGGAGTCATGCCCAAGGTGTTTTCACACTCTTCACATTTTTTTTGAGGAAAGAAAATCAGGAGATTCAAAAATGTAATATGTGTACTCATTTGGAATACAAATTATGTTAGCAAAATGTTCTTCCTACCTGTAGAATTGACAACCCTATTTAAAGCCAAAAGAATTTTAAATCATTCTAATGACCTTTATTGGGCCTTTTGCTTCCCATCAGACATGTTTCTATAATTTTGCATGGGGAATATGTAAAAAAGACCCAGCTGTTGTGTGAAAGAACAAAGCTATTAAAATTTTGTCTGCTTAATGTCACCAGAAAGCTGTTAGGCATTTTGGGTAAGAGTAATAAATTGATTTTATTTCTTAGACACATAGTGCTACACCGATGTAGTGACAGAGCCCTTCAAAACCTTCAATGTATTCATTCTTACACTTTGGCAAGGAAAGCAAAGCACCTCATTCCTTTTACACTGCATGGAAGGAGAGAGAGACACCATTGTTCACACAATCACATGAGGACATTGTACCTCAATAAGATTTGAACTGAAATACCTGAGTCCCAATTAACAGCCTAGCTCCTTTCCCATCCCTCCCCCATATCAGAAAATGACACTTCTTTTTCCAGTCAGTAATACTGTAATGCAATATACACATAGAAAGAGTATGTTACACAGCGATAATACCAATGAAATGGAGGTACTGGATTCTTTAGAAATTCTCAAGACTTCTTAAAGATTTGGGGCACATCGTGCAACCTTTGGTATTACCTACTAGTGTTGGTAAAGACACTGTCCCTCCTGTGTTTTGCAACGTACAAAAGCGATCAATCAACCCTGTTAAGGATTCATTTCCAAACACAGCTGAAAGTGTGGCAGGAACAGATAGCGTGCAAAGGACTGAGTCTCAAAGACAGAAGTGTGAATGTGATTGAAAGGTTCAAGGACTTTCCTGCTGAGCAAAATTTGGAACAAACAAAGGAGTAAAAGGAAGGTTAAAAAGCAGAATAGTTTGAATCAGAGCAGCAGACAGACTAAAGCCTCAAAGAAATGTTTCAGTGTGGAGAGAACTCTTGAGAGAGCAAGAAGAGCCTTCCATCAGGAGCAAGAAAATATTGCAAGAATTAGGAACCCTAGGTAATAAAGCAGACAAAAAACTGGGCTAAGCCCAGCTATTAATGGACAGTAGAACCTTCACTGACTGTACTGGTAAAAGGCAAGTTTGGTGTTGAAAATTCCTTTCATGGCATGAGTTTAGGTGGATGAAGTCCTCCAGAGGAAGGCAGGAATGAATGGAAAAATCCCTGGAAGGGGAACAAATGTCTCTTGCTCACAAATGCCTCTCTCAGTTCTGTCAGGAGCACCACTGAGGACAGCTTCTGGAATGGAGATTGCTGATTTCCCCAATATGATTCATGGAAAGCACACATGTGAATTGGTAATGTTTTTTGTCTTTTCCTGTGAGCACAGGTGTTGCACCGCCTGCAGTCACGCCTTCCAGTTACTGTGCACATGGGCCTGGAAGAATTCAACCTCATGTTGTAGCCTGCCCACAGCAAAAATTTACCTCAAAGTGTTCTTGCTTTCCAAGCTCTGATGGTGAATCTTCATTTGCATCCTTTATTTCCACTGCCTCTAAAACATCTTCCTCCTTGGGTTTTAAAGGCACAATGGTGTCCAAATTCTCCTTCCACTCCCCTCTTCAGTTTTTCCTTTACTAGCCCATTTCCCCTGCTTTTAAGCAAATCTCTTAATCTGTCATTCTTACTCCTGGTGTTTTTCCTCACAGTACAAAAAAAATGCGTTCTCTTACTTAGGCTGTCTCATATTTAGTTAAATTCTGTGTCTCAGAAAATGCCATCTTTACCTTTCCAATCATTTGGAGATGTCTTGCCTTTTTTAAGTTCATCCAAAGCCACTGCATGCATCATTTACTTTGCTCTTTTCATATCATTCAAAGTCTATATTGTTATTCTACAAAGACATTTGTAGAATGGCAAATGTCACTGGTACCTCTGTGTTTGCATATATTTGCATCTAATGTATGAAGGATGGTAGACGTTAATCCTTAATATGTGTGTAAATACATCTTTCATAATACCTTAGTGCTATTGCTTCTCTTCCTTCAGTACTTGTTCACAATCCCATGTGTCAAGATTTAGCTCAATTTAAGCCTGATAGATGCATCCTGCTGAGGTATATATTCATATTTTGGAGGCAGGGAATATGACATTTTTTGGCTTGTAAAGTATCACAGTACTAGCAAATTGCACCATCCACACTGAGGTTGTATCTCTCTTCTGATTATCTTTAGTGTTTTCCCCAGTGGAAAAAGTCTGAGGACTTTGTTTCCTGGAAATAGCTTCACTCAATGCACTGAAATTTATACTTACTTTCTCGATGCCTATAAGTCAGAGTTGTAGCATCATATCTGCAAATCTGTAGTGTTTTGAACAAAATAGGTACAAGTGAACCAATCTAACTAGACATCTTATATTACATAGAGGTGTGTCTACAGGAGCTACAGAGCTCTTTACCTTCATGTATGGGTACCTTCATGTGAGGCACCTGATATTCTAAAAGTCTCCCTTTGACAAAGAGGCAAGAACAGAGAGATTAACTTCATGTGGTTATAGCTAGTATTTGAGTTATGATTTTAAACCATTGCTTTTCTTTTCACAGACAAGGTGGTAAATTTGATTGAAGAAGGTCCTTACCTCTACGTGGTTCCCATTCACTCTGTCAACAGCAGCAAACCACAGTCTGTGTGCACCAGTGGTTGGCAACAATTGCAAAACAGGTTAGGAGACTTTAGAAATATGGATCTAAGACCAAATTCCTTTGTTCTGTGATTCCACTGAAGTTAGCAATTATCACAAAGTATTTGATCTTTGATTTCAACACAAACTGTGCCTGGGCATGAGTGTTGAGAAACTCTATTAGACCCTGTCATCCTGCTGTTTCCCTGCTGATTGATGACTACTTTTTGAAAGCTATCAATTTCCTAATTTGTCTTCCATTTAATGAACACTATGCAATTATTGCAATATTTTAGTATTTTAACTAGTGAGTTGTGCATTGCTAAAAGAAAGAAAGAAACAAACAAAACCACAAAAAAACCCTAACTTTGAAAATGTCTCTTGCTTCTTTTTCAGTAGTTTTAATCAGAGAGTATTGCCAGACTTGTTGACTGTCACTGGAACCTTTCAGGCAAGATTGTGTGTTGGAGACTGTGCATGTTCAAGTACATACAAGCGAGTGCTGGAGATTTCTCTAAGCATGTGAGTGTTTACTGACATTGAAGCCAAAAAGTTCTGTAAGAAAACCAGCAAAATGGTAAGGAATATTTTCAAACAAAAATATGTGGGGGAGGGGGAGAGTTTGTTTATTACACTGCATAACAGTTTTCATTTGTTGTTTTCCAATTTACATGCAGTTGTCCATTGTGTGTAAATTAACACTACCTGCTTAAACCCTATTTAGAAAAGCACACTGGAACAAGCCATGTAAGGGCTTTCGCTTACTTTTTCTCATGTGCAAGCATTTAGAAACCAGACAATTGTTTTGGAGCACCTGGTAACCTCTGTGTAAGCCTCCTAGTTTTATTCCTTTTCCCTGTCTTTTTAGAATGTACATAATGAGCCATTATCAAATACCAGGTTAGATAACCATATAACTGAAATTTCATTTTTCCCTGCATTTTGCCATCTCCACAAGCTATCAGCAGCTGACAGCATGATTAGTAGGTTATGCACAGTTTTGATTAGCACCAAGTGTATTTTAACAGACAAATCAGAAGCAATGTGGAAATGTTTGTTGATAAAGCTAACTGGGAATAGAAATTCAAGCATGACTAGAGAGAACATATTCTATTATTAGTCAATTTAAAAATTATTAATTCCACACACTATTGTAAAGGTAATTACAAGTAAACTTTGCCCAAACTGAAGTTACTCTGTGATTCCAGAGTATTTACAATATGGTTCACCCTGTAGACAGGGAAATACCATTGAAAACACCAAGTAAATGAGAAGCTGAAAGCTCAAAAGGTTTGATGTACTGGTAGTATTATTTTCTGATGTTTTCCCATTATTCTCAAGCCTATTTGTGTATTCAATGATACTATATAGAGTTTCTCCCATCTTTGCTCATTCTTTTTAATCTCCCAATGTTTTTAGTTGTGGCAGGTGAAAGACATTTGAACTCCTTCCGTTTCTGTAATGTTCTCAGCTCACAAATCTTGGCAACCACTGCAGTGCATTGCTTCTGAGGTCACTGTTAATCCTCAGAGTATTGTCTTGGCTGGGATGCTACAGGACAGGACGCTGATTCCCAGCTTAGTCCTGAGCTTCACAAAATCCAGAACCCTTCTTTTCCAGTCTTTCACATCTGTGATCTGTCAATAGGTGTCTCTAATCAGCTTCTTTCTTCATACACAAAGGGACATCAGTGAGTTCATCTTTAAGACTATTTCCAGGTCAATGCCTTTCCCTTACAGATACAGTTAGCATCCATTTCACACATATGCAGACCATGTTACAGAGTGACTTGGCAGAAATGGCAAGCAGCAAATACATTGCAAAGCCAGACACAAAATGCTGAGCCAAATTGTTGGAAAAGAAAGCAAGCCTAGCCCTGATTTGAACTTCACCCCAATTAGAGCAAGGGGTGTTTTCATTACTAATTGTTTTACTTTTTTATTCTATAGTCCTCTAGTTTGGCAGCTAGATAACAAAAGCACCATATGCCCACAGCCTGTAGACCATAAAAAAAACTCCGGTCACCTTAAATGCACAATCATGCATGTGCCAAAGCAAATAGTCAAGGCTTCCATTCTAGTTTCTGACTTAAATTTAGAGAATTGGTGTGTGTAACTTTTGTGGGCTGCCTCAGACAATTTTTCTGAACTTCTAAATGAATGGGGTTTTATTTATTTGTATTTTGTGGCAGAAACAAGTTATGCTGTTTCCCTTGTCTTAGCTTTTGAACAGCACTTTCTTTTTCAAAAGGTAACTTATGTCCTTTATTTTCTCTGCAATGTAAAAGAATATACTCAGGAAGATTTTCCCTTCCCAGATTAAAACAATTCTCAAAACCTGTCAGCGTTTGGAGCAATAAATCAATCCTTTTTACCAAGATAAGAACAGAAGGAAAGATACATATAACTTGTGACTTGTTAATGTTCTTCAACTTTGCTTTTTGTTTATTTTAATTCATGCAAAATTGCCAAATGTCACTTTGAAGAAACTAACTTGACATGAGTATCAAAAGAGTTATACTTAGGATGCATATTTTATCATCGTGTTATAGGATGGGTTATCCTTCATTCAAAAAATTGATTTAGCCAATAATACTACTTCCAGCTCATCCTTCAGTCCTGCTCCAACATGTGGACTTTGGCATGGTGATTCTCTCACTTGCACTGGTGTGAAGTAGGATGGATATCAGTAAAGCCAATGAAAATTTGAAATTCTCAAAGTGAGAGTGAAAGGAAAATTATCCCCTCATTCTTAGCAGCTGATTAGTCTAAACAACCTGGAGAAAAGACGAGGCATTTCACACTCTTACAAGCCTGTCATTAATATAGTTCCTGAGGCTGTTAGCACCTCAGTAAAACATTTTCAGCTGTTTATAGCACCAGCATCAATACATTTGAGGAAAAAAAAGGAAGTTCTTACCTCAGTAAATAAATTGGTTTATTGTGATGTGTTTTCATGTACTTATATGACCTATATAATGGAAAACCTTCCTAGAGGTAAAAGAGAAAACTAAGAAATGAGCCTTTTAAAATCACTAATCAAAATGAAAAACAGCTTCAGTGAAGAAGGTTGAATGCAGGTATTTATTATACTGCATCCTTTGCCTGACTTATGAAGTGACACTGAAGATCTATAATTTTTTTCAATGTCCTTTCAAGACACAACTCAAGTTTGTTTGGAACATAGATCTTCCTTTCCTTCTTACAAAACAGAACAGATATTGGGCCCAAATGTTCATCTTTGTGATTGCAGCTGGATAGGAATTTTTCTAAGGGTCGCTCTGCCTGTGGCTGACCATTTTCAGCAGTTTAGCAGGCATTACTCCAGTGGGATGGAGACAGCAGCAAAAAAAGCCATACTGTCCTGAGCAGATCTTTCCACTTATCTCTCTGTAGCACTGGGTGGTAAATGTACCTGTTCTCTTGCTAGCAAGCAGTATGTGTAAAACAGCCAGAGAAAGGGGCCGCAGGGACACAAAAAGCATAGGGGAAACATAGGTGACAGAAGTGAATGTGCTTTACTGAGGATTTAATTACCAGTTTTGCTCTGAGTAGAAGCCTCAGAATAGATAAAAGATCATTTTATCCAGTGAAATAGTTAAACAATTAGGTAAACTTATTAATCAGAATACTTTTGACTGTCAATGGGAGTAGCTAGCTACAGATTTTGAAAATCAGGGATCTCAAGCATTAAAAAATAAAAAAAAAGATTCCTTTGCTGATCACTTGTATCTGCCTTAAATTTTGTCCATTGTTAAATAGCCATAGGGTTTTCTCTGCTTTTCTTCCAGTAACTGAGAGATGCACTGTTATAACCTGGTGTTTTCTATAGAAATAATTAATATATAAATTAATATATAAAAGAGAGAGATTTCAATAAAGGTGTCCATATACAAGCAATTGCATGAATGCTTACCCAGGGTAGTTGTCAGCTCTAATGAAGTGGTGTGGCTCTTATTGTACCCTTTCTATCCTTTTATGCTACTGTCTTTTAATATTTACTCTTGACTCATGTTCTTTTTGGCATTTTTAAATCTAGTTCTGCTGCGCATGGTTAGATCTCCATTCCTATTTTCCATGACACAGTAATGGGGGGAACATGGCAGTTTGTTCCATGAAAATCTTTGACAACATCCTGTTTCAAGTATTGCAGTTACTTGCAACCTCGTTTCATCAGAATCTCCATTAAAACCCAGTAAGTCAAATACACTTTAAATAACTTCCTTTGCTCTTGCCAATGCTTTGATTCCCATACTCTTCAAAATGTTAGCAGGAACAGCAAAACAAAAATTCCTTCATACTTGGTGGAAGGGGAAATTTGGGATAAAAGGTACAGCCTACATCAGGGACTATTTATTAGTAATCACAGAGAATCCAGAAAATACAAATAAAGGATACATAACTAAAGGGAAATGTGGAATGAGCACCAGTGCACTTTAGATATTACAGTTTTTACCTTCCATTTCTGAGCCTACTGTGTGACTAACATAGCATATGCAGGATATGTTAAACAAGAGTCACAACTCTAAAGCCAGAAAGTGATGGTCTCTATCACTGGATGCAGAGATATTACTAGGTGTTGATAGAAGGTACTTTGAGTCACACAGACATTCTTCATAGGAATCATAAATGCTTTGTATTCCTTTCCTCCTCTGCTGGCATAGGGCTGAGAGTAGTTTTCTCTGGACCATTTAATTGTCTTGTCACTCTGTGCTTGGAGAATTCCTAATTCATGAGACAGTAAATCTGATTTATGGTGCATGATGTCACTCCTGCAAGATGGAAGAATGAAGAGGTGCTTTATATCACAGTAGTATTAAAATTCATGTAGCAAAGTTCCCCTGTTCTTACAGAATTTTTTGTCCTCTTGCACTCTGAAGATTACCTTATGTTTACACAGTGCAAAAATTTGCCCAAAACCCAGATCAAAAATAGAGTTTTCATGATAAAATTTTATTACTTTCACTTAAGCTTCATGTAAATTAACTACTCTGTCAAAATAGCACAGTCTTTCCTTCTCTAGGTGTAAGACCATTGTTGTTACTGCTGAAATTTGGGGTGTTCATACAGTCAAACTTTAAAAAGATCTTAGCAAATAATTAGTCTGACATGTCACACTTTACAGACCACAGACTTTCAACCAGAAATTCCCGTCTCAAGCATATAGTTTTTTGAGCTGCAATGCATTGTCTGTAAAACATCTGCCTATTTTAATCATCTCCTTCTAGTGCCATGATAATAAGTGCCTAGTACTCAAAAAGGCTTAATAAATAGAGAGCCTCCAAAGCAGATGGATTTTTTTCTCAAAAATTTGTGAGTTTTAGGAATATGAGACTGCAGCTGACCTAGCTTCTGAATAAGCTGTAGCCAGCTGGCAGAACCAGAAAGACATTTCTAGAGTGAATTAGGCAGTAAATATTAACTGATCATTGTAGCTACCAATTTACTGCAGGGATCTGGAAATTACCACCCCACCCCCCCCAGAATGCTGAAAGAGTGAGGGCATCTTGCCTGCAATACATCAGAGGTCATTGAGGCACATACCCCAAGAACCATAAGGCCTTCTGGAGAAAAAGTGAGGTTTAATAACTCTAGTGAATAATGTATTTTGGATGCAGAGGGTTGAGGCATCAGAGTCACATCAAGATCCAAAAGCAGCCAAAGTTTTGAGGTTAATCTGCCAGTATCTCACTAATGCATGAAGATCCTTCTCAAAGACTTCTGTAACAGTAAAAAGAACTTACAATTTTAATAAAATACCATTGTTAACAAAAAAACAGTCTACTTCCCTTACATTGAAGAAGACAAAGGATTACGATGAAGACAGCTGAACTTCAAGCTCCATAATACTTTGCTCCACTTAGCACTTCCACTTTTTGAAGCTGGCATGACTGTGGCATAGTATGAATAACAGCAGCAGGTCCAATTCTGTCCATGACAGTACAACTGACAAAGGATAAGAATATGTAAATGATAAGATGCAAGCTCTAAAGAGTGCATTCTACCGTTTGAGCTAATTTTCTATTTCTTTGACTATAGTAGTATTACTAGTTTGATTCAATTCACCACATGAAGGTGGACAAGTGAAGAAACTACAAGAGAATTCAGAATGTTGCCTTGTCACTTAAATGCCATATTATATCACTAGTGGAGAAAGACTATTTTAAGAATGAAGCTGGATGTTATAAAGGAAAGCAAATAAAACATGCTGTAATTTTATCCTGAGCAGCAGAAGTAAAGACTCCTTTTCAATAGATTTCTGGCCATGATTCCCACTTGTTTCCTTCCTGCCATAATCTCAGCTGTTTAGCAGCAGGTACTACCTCAGCTCTTGCTTCAGTTTATTCCTCCTTCCTATTCTTGTGTTTCTCATATGGATCAGCAGCCAAACACATCCTTTTTAATAGTCTTATCCATACTGGTAGTTTTTAAGGTCAGACAGTGATTCTGAAAAAATGATCTGTCAATCATTTATAAACAAAATTATCTCTTCCATTTCCTTCTGTTTCTCATCATTGCAAGAAAAACAAAACAGAAAAGTTCAGCAGCCAGGGACAAGGATGCATTTTGTGCTTTATTAAAACCCTGAGACAGCTTCTAGTTTTATTTCCTTTTTTTTTTTTTTTTCTACAAATGATCCATAAAATTACATGAGAACATTGTTTTGCATGTGCATCTCTCTTTTACACCAGTTTAATTCTTCTTTATTCCCCATTGCAGATGATCCTTAATCAGTGTAATCTGTGTAACCTGTTGCACTTGAAGTGTCACGTACATACTATGATAAGACTGACATAAGCCCAGAAGTTATATTTGAGGAGCAGATAAAGAAGTTACTAATTGTCCTAGAGTATAATAGAATAGAATAAGTAAAAAAATGCTGAAAAATTCTAATGATAAAATACCTAGAATGATGAATTTGGATCCCAGTTTACAGTTAAACATGTTTCAGGTAATTTCTGGTAACTACCACTTATTGTGTTCAGACACCACAGTTTAACACAATTTTAAACCACAGCACTTTCATTTAGCATCAGCTGCTCATTGCTTCTGAAATATCTGAATCATTCTGCTTATGTAAAACCTAACTCATAAAATAGATATGTGCTTTCAATATTAAATTGATGTGTATAGTATCCAATGAAGACTTCAGGTCTGAGAATTTTCATGTTCCTATGTGCTGCACAGCTTGCCTTCCTAATATGGATGGTCACCTGAGAAACACATCATTGAGCTGAAACAGCAGGAGAAAATACAGCTAAGTCAAATACTTCAGCCAAAGGGACTCCAATTGTGCTTTCCAGAGGTGATTTTAGAGGAGAACAATGCTGCACATTAGAAATACAATTCAGAGTTCACCCAGAAGGGCAGCAGTTTCAAACCAAAACCACAACCATCATCACCACCACCACCAAAAGGAAGAAAAACCTTCCCATTGCCATTTTAAAAATGACCACCTGGGTAACAAGAGCTCCAGACAGAGTAATCATAATGCACAGTTCTTTGTTACATCAGCTGAGGACTTGATCCCTGAGTTCTCAAGGTGTTTCAGATATTAAGGAATTTCCCCCCCCCAATAATGGCTCAGTCGTTCTGGTGGGCAGAATGTCACAACTGCTTTACAGCTAAGAGTTAGTCCTAAAATTTGAGTGCTGCCAGGATTATAAGCAGAATGGAATGTTGTATGGAAACTACAGTGCAAGTCCCCTGAAAAATGAACTCAGCCATTTCAGAGCTGGGATGCGCAGCTGGGGATGCACAAAACTTATATGCCACAGTCATTTTGTTGTTGACCAGTGTGCCTCAACAAATGGTTTTGCCAGATGTTGGATTTCTCCTGTCAACTGCTTTCACAATATTGTCAGTTCACTGAACCCTAGCTGCCGCATTTTGACTGTGTCTTCACAGACAGAGAATATCGCACATTCCTCAAGTATCTGGACATGAGAGTGCTCCAAATCTAGAACACATTTTTCAAATATAGGCAGATAATCTTATAGTAGAATCTTCAGATGATCTGCTTGAAAGAGAAGCAATAGCACATTTTTAAAAATTAATTTAAAAATCACAACACTAAGTTCTGAGTATGGTTTTGTGCTTTCTGAAATCTTGTAGTGTGAATAAAGAAAAAGAAAGGAGTTATGCATGCCAAGAAGATTTTTTTAAAGCATTTTCCTTTGTCCTAGGTTGGTCAAGCAGCCCTGTGACCTTTTGCTTTAGAGTAGGAAGCAGTGTTGCCTATGCTCCATCTATTGTTGACAATACAGAGTTAGTCATTCTGTGTGTTAGTGACAGGTGCAGGAACTCATCTCTTTAGGTGGCAATTTACTTATAATTAGAAGCCATATTTTTTGATAATTCAGTTACCTCTCAGTTTTGCTATATTTGAAAACTAATTTCCTTCAAACTTCAAGCACTTTGTTATTGCATAGGAAACAATTCATGTGAACTGTTTCATTTAATGGGGCTTGGAGGAATGAATAATTGCAAGAGTGACACGTTCAGCAGGGAGAGATAAATTCTAATGCAAATCCTAACTCTGCATTCATATAGAGTCTATTCCAAATGCTAAGGCAAATCTTCATTGCAAGATTACCCATTTTTTTCAAGCATCTCCTGACATCATTATACAAAAGCCTTATCTTCTCATTGCCTTTAATTATACCAGTGAACTTTAAACCAAGCTAAAATCTGAGCAGAATAATTCAACGATTGGTAGTCTTCTAACATCATCCTACTCTTCCAAGGATAGTATTTTCTCATCTCACTATGTAAGCTCCAGGCTGGTTTAAAACATCCATTCCCTGCCTGCACTTTGTTATATGTATCTCCTTCCATTTCACACTTTTCATCTCACCTCGCCTATAAGATGTTCGATGTCTAGCCATCAAAGTAATCCCAAAGGGTTTAATCAGATTGCAGAAAAGAAATACGAACGCAGGAGCTGTATCAGAAGTATGTGGCCATCAGAGAGCACTCTGAGAAATGGTTTATACAATAAACCAGGTTGGAAGAGACCTTCAAGATCATCGCGTCCAACCCATCAACCAATCCAACCCACCTAAACAACTAAACCATGGCACCAAGCACCCCATCAAGTCTCCTCCTGAACACTTCCAATGATGGTGACTCCACCACCTCCCTGGGCAGTCCATTCCAATGGGCAATCACTCTCTCTGCATAGAACTTCCTCCTAACATCCAGTCTAAACCTCCCCTGGTGCAGCTTGAGACTGTGTCCTCTTGTTCTGGTGCTGCTTGCCTGGGAGAAGAGACCAACCTCCACCTGTCTACAACCTCCCTTCAGGTAGTTGTAGAGAGCAATAACGTCACCCCTGAGTCTCCTCTTCTCCAGGCTAAGCAACCCCAGCTCCCTCAGCCTCTCTTCATAGGGCTTGTGTTCCAAACCCCTCACCAAATTCGTCACCCTTCTCTGGACACGTTCTAGCAAGTCAACATCCTTCCTAAACTGAGGGGGCCCGGAACTGGACACAGTACTCAAGGTGTGGCCTAACCAGTGCAGTGTACAGGGGCAGAATGACCTCCCTCCTCCTGCTGGCCACACTGTTCCTTACATGCAGCATCAACCAGACAATCATTCTCTTTTGCAGAGCAAAACATGTTCATTTTCTTGATACCTGCTCTCCTCATAATTCCAATTCATTAAGCAAACTCCACATTTAAGGATCTCCTAGAGATTAATAAGAGTATGTTCAGTGAAGTGCTGCAAACAGATACCAGCTCCAGCCTCAGGGAAGCATAGCTACATTAGCATGGAGTTCCACCAGGGCTCATTATTTTCTTACCAGTTTAATTTAGCCTGAGTACAGCACCACTTCAGTTGAACTCCTCTTGGTTGTCTTTCAACATTATTGTACTGCAGACTGTAACTAGACTCTTAAGTCCTGCGATTCTGCTGCCAAACAAGATGTGCTAGAAGACAATTCCACATTTTCATTCCCTTAAGATGTATTCCTCACCCAGTGTAAAAACGACTATGTGGGTTTCTCTTCACATGTCTCCACCTTCTCCATTTCTCTTTATCTGCTGCACTGATAGGGCTGCACTTACTTTGTATACAAAACAGTGTCATGGCTTGACAAATATTACAGGTCATTCCCAGGCATGGAATAAGGAAGCCATGATAAGGCAACAAGGGATGAATACAATAAGTGGAGATGTTTCAAGAAGGTAAATGTCAGACAAAGAATAATTTAACTGCTTCAAATCACCTACCTTTGTAGTAGATTTCTATGCACTGAGCATATGGAGACCCTCTAGGAATTGAGTCCTGGATGCAAATCACCTTGTGATTGCATCAAGGATTGAGATATGTCTTAATAAAAGATAAGAACTGCTCACTGAGAGAGCAGATGCCAAGGGGGTGGTGGACAGACCCCATATGCACATCCTGGCCTGATAAGCCCACAGGATGTGTGAACAGGTGCAGGGCAAAGAGGGAGCGATGGTCTACCTTGGCACTGGATCCCTGCAGACACAAGACTCCCTAGAGGCAACACCTGGACATATATGCATACTA
The DNA here is from genome assembly GCA_015227895.2 of Colaptes auratus. Classification (NCBI taxonomy): domain Eukaryota; kingdom Metazoa; phylum Chordata; class Aves; order Piciformes; family Picidae; genus Colaptes; species Colaptes auratus. The sequence goes on along the minus strand of CM037640.1, from coordinate 34,457,127 downwards.
ATGGTGAGGGGCCAGGAGAAAGCTGCGATTAAAAAAATGCATAAAAAAGCTCCAAGTGATGCCTGCTAGAAAAGGAAAGAACTCCTGTAGAAGAGAGAACTCCACTGAAAACACTACATGCTGGAAACATCACAGGACTTGGCAACACCCTCTTCAGACCTCCTCCTCAGATCAAGGGCAGCACAAGCTGAAAATGCAGACTCTGGGACCTTTCTCTCTCTCTCCTCCTCCAGCCAGAGACAGCCTTCTCTCCCTCTCTTTCTCCATTTTCCCCTTCTCTCTCTCTACTCCTTTTCTCCCTTCCTCTGTTTTGTTTACTTTGCTCTTTAATAAATAGCCTCACTTTTGATATTTGACCTCATTTGTGCCTTAATTTGATCTGAAACTGGAGTGCACCAAGGCACGACCAGGGCAGCACACTGTGCAGAGCAGCATGTCTGCCTCCTCCCCCTGAGCCAGCTTCTCTCTTGTGAGTGCCGACTGCTGCAGCAGTGGAGGTTTCACCAAAGGGAGCTACCTTGTGAGCTGCTGGCCCTTTACAGTTCCTTTCAGTTCAGAGGAAAAATGAGGGCAAATACAGCAAATGTAATAGCACTGCAGGTGCCAGGTTGGTGGCCAGACAATCTATCAATTGTTACTACAGCTGAGTCAAATCACAGCACCAGTCAGTTTGTGCACCTCACAATCTCCCTGACAGACTGAATGCAGATCGAACAGATGACCTCATATCACCTTTACCATGAGCTAGATAATACTTTTCATCTTGCAGCAGGGTAAACACACATATGAGTGCACATCTGTGACTGCAGAGACAACTTGCTACAGCCACTAAGTCACTCTCTGGTCACTTGTCTGTATCAAATGGTGTATCTACAAAGTAATTTTTTCCCTGGAGCTTATGTTTCTCATATACTTTCTGCATAAACACCTTTGTAAAGATCTTTTGGATATTTAATCAAATTTTAAATGAAAATTTATTACAATAATATAGATCATATTAGACTAGATCAGTCTAATTTTTAAAAGTATACTTTGATCCTAGCATAAAACCATTGAAACAGAGGGACCTGCAGAGGGACCTTGACAGGCTGGACAGATGGTCGGCATCCAATGGGATGACATGCAACAAGTCCAAGTGCCAGGTGCTGCACTTTGGCCACAACAACCCCAAGCAGAGCTACAGGCTGGGGTCAGAGTGGCTGGAGAGCTCCCAAACAGAGAGGGAGCTGGGGGTGCTGGTTGACAGCTGCCTAAATATGAGCCAGCAGTGTGCCCAGGTGGCCAAGAGGGCCAATGGCATCCTGGCCTGCATTAGGAATAGTGTGGCCAGCAGGAGTAGGGAGGTCATTGTGCCCCTGTACTCTGCTTTGGTTAGACCACACCTTGAGTACTGTGTCCAGTTCTGGGCTCCTCAGTTTAGGAAGGACATTGAGACACTTGAATGTGTCCAGAGAAGGGCAACAAGGCTGGGGAGAGCCCTTGAGCACAAGCCCTATAAGGAGAGGCTGAGGGAGCTGGGGTTGTTTAGCTTGGAGAAGAGGAGGCTCAGGGGTGACCTCATTGCTCTCTACAACTACCTGAAAGGTGGTTGTAGCCAGGTGAACAGGTTGGTCTCTTCTCTCTAGCAACCAGCGCCAGAACAAGAGGACACAGTCTCAAGCTGCACCAGGGGAAGTTTAGGCTGGAGGTGAGGAGAAAGTTCTTCATGGAGAGAGTCATTCGTCATTGGAATGGGCTGCCCAGGGAGTTGGTGGAGTCCCTGGAGGTGTTTCAATAGGGGATTGGACATGGCACTTGGTTCCATGGTTAGCCATGAGTTCTGTGGTGACAGGTTGGACTCGATGATCTTTGATGTCTCTTCCAACCTTGGTGATACTGTGGTACTGTGAAACAAGGAGTTAGCAATCATCCTTCAAGTGCTGCCCAGAGAGTAACTGTGATCACTGTTCACCTTTTGTTGCTGTATGTATTGTCAGTTCATGTCAGTAAGGAAAATCATACACTAACTTCCTTACAAGAATTTTTCTATATAGAAAAGACTGAAACCAGAATTCACACTAAGAACAGTTTCTACAGAAGAAACATGAATCAATTGTAACTCAAACATAGTGCATATATTACTTTATGTCCTTCTCTTCAGCTATGCAACAATTTTTGAAGTACAATCTACACAGCAATGGGTTCAAGGATCTTTCTGAACACATCGTGCCTTACAAATGTCTTTTACAGACTAATGACCTCTTGTGCGATGGAGCACCTACAGCTGTTTCTTGTAGTATTTCAGGTGGATTCACTACTGGAGGATGAATGAATGAATGAATGAGTTGTGCCAGATTTTGGCATTCTTAGAGGGAATGATAGGCACAGGACCATGATTTAACCGTTTCTGAAGACTGACAGTGGCTTAAATGCCACATGCTCTTTCATGAAAGCTTATAAGTTGTAATAATGCAGTCCTTGGGACTTTGACATTGTCATTTGTTGCCTTGACTGTAACAGAGATGTTACAAATTAAGCTCCCACAATGTCTCCTTGCCTCTAGTGAGAAGTAGGGAAGGAAAGGGGCCAAGAAATTACATATGAACCTTATGATAAAATACTATTTTTCTTTCAAAACACCAGCAAAATAGAGTTTGATGCTGTTCCAGCTAAAATCTGTGGGAGTTCTGTCACTGACATCAATGAGCACGGAATCAAGCAGTTTGCCATGGAGATTAATATGCAAAAACAGGAGATGTGAGCAGCAAAAAACCTCTGCAGTCCCTCATGAAAAATACTTTTCTAGCTTTCAAATGCATTTTCCATTGTTGCTACTTACCTAGACGAGAAAGTGAAAAGCTAAACATCAGAAAGATCATATTGTTTGGTAATCTCTAAAGGATATAATTCTGCTTTCACTAAGACAGGCCTGGCTGTTTTCCTCACTCCAGAAAGTCAGATGGTCCCAGAAAGGCTTTGCTTGCAATTACACTCTGCTCAGACAACAGTATAAACAGCTGAGTGCCAAGTCAGATCAAGAGTTTTAGAAGGCTTGAGACTAGATCCTTTGGCTCTCACTCACAGAAGTGCTGTTCAGATGGAAACTATTCCCATGGGTCGGAAATTATTTCCCAGTGCTTTTTAGTTAATAATTTTTAAAATGGAACCTTTCTCATCGAATGGCACAGCCAAGTTTAAAAAAATTCCGACAGGAGATGTTAGAGCACTAAATGCTTACCTTATACAGCAAAGCATGCTTAAGCTAGAGAGGGGCTCTTTTCATAAAATTTGTCAGCCATTGGTCTGAAAAATTGCTTATCACTACACTCATGCTGCAGAAAGGGAAAAGCAGACACAGGAATAGAAGCAATGTTTTCAAGGTTAAACCACAAGAGAGTTACTCTGTTACAGTACTGTGAATGCCATAGCCTGTCTCTGCCCTTCCAGGCTGTCATGCTCTAGCAGAGTTTGCATGCAGCATACCCTAGTCATTAGACATAACTCTGGAATATCTAGTGCATTGAAATAAAGACCCCAGAACAAGAAGAACCAAAAGCTGACAAAGTGCTACATTCCAGGAACAGGGGAGGACTGTGTGCGTGCATGGTTCCAAAGAAGTCACCATTACTGTCCAGGTTAATACGGCATCTTCCTCTTCACAGCAAAGCCAACACAGCCCTCAAGTGCAACATGCAACCATCAAAGTGAGGGTCTAGCACTGATGTCAGTGGAAGATTTGAATATGCAGTGAACACATAAAAGCAACACAAAGCAATTGATTATTCAGCTCCAAAACCAGATTTTTGCCATCAGTGTTTTAATCAAGTTGCAAGTCAAGTTTATGTCCTATGACTTTGATGGTTTTCCAGGACAGATAGTCTATACAGATTTACATGGCACTTTGCCATTGTTCTGACCATTTCTCACATTTTATGTTTCTATGTATCATCTTGACTTCATCTGGTTTTCTGCTATCTGCATTCTCAGAAAGGAAGAAATAAAAAGTAATTTCAAGACAAAAGAGATAAAAAGTCGAGAAGATAAATGTTTACAAGAATAATAGAAGCAGCCTTAAAGAGAGAGGAAGGATAACTTTGGAATCTGGTAAAGAATTCTCTAAATTAATACTTTCTGTAAACTAATGGCATAAATAAGATTGAAGATCTCAGTATGTGAGAACAAGCAGCTAAAGTGGAAGAATTCTTGTTGCCACTAGGCTTAAAATGCCCATTTTTTTCACCCTTACAGAAGCACAGTGCATTAGTTTTAAAACTCTTGATGACCTAAACAGAGTAATGTAGGAGTTTTCCCCTGTCACAAAAAATGTACAGTTCCTTTGAGCCATTCATAAGGTGAAGGAAAGTGCCTAAGTATCAGTTAGGTCCATTAGCTAGTTTTCCAGGGAAAAACACCAGTGGTTATTATTTTTCCAGCCTCGGGGCTCTCACCTGTAGGATCTCCCAGAGTTCAACAGTTCCTTTATATCAGCAAGCCCCTGTAGAATAGAACCGAAACAGCTGATGAGGAAACATCCATTATGTCAGTAGCATTCACTCAGCTGTGAATGAAATACAAAATCCACAAAAATCACTACCTGCCAACTGTTCTTCAAGCTCTGGGAACACAGTGGTTCAGGAATAGCAATGTGCTGAACTTAAGTGGAGAGAAGAAGACTAAAGTGAACTTGTGAGAAAGAAGCAAGAATTGCAGAGATCAATCTTTATGTAGATTTACTCCCTTCTGAAGGGACTGAGACAGTGAACCTCACAAAACTGATTCAGATATGATACTAATTATTAACAGTAAGGCACTGATGATTGTTATTACTATTATTGTTGTTGTTATTATCATTATTTCTGGTAATTATTTTTAGTAACTGTAAGCTGAATTTCCTAGTCTGATTATCTCCACACATAAAATTCTCTGCTTCATAAAAACCTGAGGAGGAAAAAAAATCATATAAGAACAAGAGTATGTCCTGGATTGAGTAGAGCCTGCTGCTGTTATTCATACCATGCTGCAGACATGCCAGCTTCAAAAAAATGTATGTGCTAACTGGAGCAAAGTATTATGTGTCTGAAGTTCAGATTGCAATGTGGGAGGCTTCCTGTTCCTGTTGCTACTTCTGGGTTCCAGGTTCTTGGGTGTTGTTCTTTTCCACTGGGATGGTGGTGGGACAGGGAGAAATGGGGGAGTAGTTTTCTGGCTTGGATTTTTAGCTCACTTGCTTCTGCTTGCTGCTGCATTGTGCTGTGCTTTTTCTACAGATAGGCTAAGGTAATTTTGTACTATGTTTATCTGATTTTGATCACTAAACTTGATTCTTATCTCATTTTCTTTTGGTCTCAATCCCAAGTTTTTGTATTCTACTTTTCCCTCACTTCTACATTGGGAAAATAGAGCTACCTGCTGGTTCAGTTTGATCTGTTTCATTCTAAATCAAACCACTACAGAGTACAACAGTAACTAGTTCTTGTATATCTACATTTCCACATTGTTGACATTTTAACAAAGTTCTGTGGTTAGTTGTGGTTTTTAATAGTATATGGATACCAGTTTAGATTTCCTTTGTTTTTCATTATGATTTCTTTTCTGCATATTCACCTAAAGAAGGAACCACAATATTTTTTCATTTCCAATTTTAACAAGACTGTCAGTTAATTCCCTGAGTTTCTTCAGTATCAGAAATGTACCAGTTCTTCTGCCTTTCCAAGATGGTAATTGGGAGTAAAGGGTAAATCCCTTCCTTTGGGTTTGTATTCTCATAAATGTGAGAAGGGAGAAAAAAAAAAAGAAGGAGGAGGAAAAGGGGAGAAGCAAACAGCAGAATGACTCAGCTTACTGAAGATAAATCTTCTGCTAGCATAAATATCGCATGAGTGGGTCAGACCTGCTGTGGTGGGACCATAGTGCACTAGAGAAAAAAAATGACTAAACCATCACTGAGAGGGGCCCTTTCATTCCCATGAATGATTCACTCAAGAAAGTAGAATGAAGGATTAGGATGAATAATTTAAACTGGATGAAGCTAGAGCAGTTATCACCTACATTTACCTGTTTCAGCAGTTAGTGTACAAGACATTAACTTCCTTGAAACATTCAAGGGTAGGAAGATGTCACTATTAAGGTTAGGAGATATTTTGCTGATGCAAGAGAAACAAGCACCAAAAATACTCCCACAAACCTGATGAAATATTAAAGCTAAATCCAGTTAACTTATGCTTGCCAGTTTCATTTGCATAACAGCAAGAGAAGGAAAGGATAAAAGTCATATTATTTGGTTTGAATGCAGCTGACACTTCATAAAAACACTTTTAAAAACAGATCAACTTGACACTAACTTAGTTGACATGTACTGGATATCTGTACAGAGGACGCATTGGAAAGATACAGTAAGAAACAATACAAGATAAAGTATTACTTGAGGAATTCAAGAAGCATTGGTAAGATTCTTTTTTTTTTTTTTTACTTCCAAACTATAGTTGATTTGGTTAAAAAGAACATGAGGATCTCTTGGCATTATGTCAGTTTTCCTCTGCACAACAGCACCTAAAAAAAATCTCCAATCACAGTATCACAGTATCACCAAGGTTGGAAGAGACCTCAAAGATCATCGAGTCCAACCTGTCACCACAGAACTCATGGCTAACCATGGAACCAAGTGCCATGTCCAATCCCCTCTTGAAAACCTCCAGGGACTCCACCAACTCCCTGGGCAGCACATTCCAATGACGAATGACTCTCGCCATGAAGAACTTCCTCCTCACCTCCAGCCTAAACTTCCCCTGGTGCAGCTTGAGACTGTGTCCTCTTGTTCTGGCGCTGGTTGCTAGAGAGAAGAGACCAACCTGTTCCTGGCTACAACCACCTTTCAGGTAGTTGTAGAGAGCAATGAGGTTACCCCTGAGCCTCCTCTTCTCCAAGCTAAACAACCCCAGCTCCCTCAGCCTCTCCTTATAGGGCTTGTGCTCAAGGCCTCTCACTAGCCTTGTTGCCCTTCTCTGGACACATTCAAGTGTCTCGATGTCCTTCCTAAACTGAGGGGCCCAGAACTGGACACAGTACTAAAGGTGTAAAACAAAATAAACCAAACGAAAAAGCCCCAACCTCTCAGCCACAAAGCAAACCCCAATTTCCAGTTCAGACAGGGATCTGAAATCATAAAGAAAACTCTCCATTCAATCTACAGCACATCTAAATTGGTTTAGTAATAGTCAAGAGGTGCCTATCACATTGCTGTGATCTTCTTGTATAAGACAGTTACGTGTCCTCCCTCCATAGCATCAGTAGCAGTCATGTAAAACAAACCAAAAAAAAAGCAATGTTTTATTACACTAAACTATACATTTTCCTTCTTTTTTCTAATTCCATTTTTTCACTTAATGGATTTTCTTATTGGCTAATTTTATCTTATTTTTACACTTCAACTCTTCATTTCTGCATGTGCATTTAAGAAGTTAAACTTTATTCTGTTTTAAAGAACACCTCTCTTTCTCTGTCCTCTGCTATTGGCTTACTATTTTGTGTATTCCAGCTCTTGCCTTCTCTTTTCTTTCCATCATTATTATTTCAGCATTATCTGGCTCCGCTTCTTTATAAGTTTCACTTATGTCCCACTGTTTGTCAGCCTCATCACATCTCACTGGAACATTCATATATTTACACATGTCAGTGCAAGGCAAGGATTTGGGGATTCTTTCCAGGATTGAAAGGTGAAAAATTTTAATGTGACCAAGGTCACAGATCAGGCTAAGTACTAGGAGTAAAATCCTCTTCCTTCCGTTTTGAGCACATAAAGTTCTTCTTCATACTGTCTCCCATGCAGCTAGTTGCTTTGACTAAAGAAGACACCATCATACCTGTAGTATTTAATGATGACAAGTGACCTGAGAAAGGACTGAAATTTATTTCTTTCCTTGAACTCCAAAGTGAAAGGCCTGCTATAGATTTTTCTCCCCTGTAAAATCTCAGCTTTTAATATAACAGACTTAAAAAAAAAAAATCTGATCTAGACAGTTTATATCTCTGCCAGAGTTCTGCAGGAGCTATGTCATTCCTTCTATGTTGAGTGCAGTACTTAAATAACTCTGAAGTTCAGTAGAAAAACTGTAATTTCCATCCATGAAAGGCTTTTAAAAACCCGTCTGATTTATCCGAGGGAACAACACATGGATTATCAGTTACCTTTTCATGAAACTGTACATAATCTCAAGTCTGGAATGAAGAGTGTTGTCACAACAGTACTGATAGCTGCTGTACAAACTGCAGTATGCCGAAATATTATGCATTTTTATTTGTGATGCTGGATTTCAAAGTGAAATAATGGACACACCAGCTTTTCAGGGGAAAGGTAGCTGTCCTGCCATAGATTCTGGTGATATATTTTTGATATGTGTTTTAAGGATTATCTTTGTCACAACCTGAAAAATACAGCTTTGAAAAGAAGCCTCCCTTCAGCTCTGTGTTACAATTTTGCCAAGAGACGCTGTTCTGCTGCTTGCCAAGGACCATGCAACTCGCTGGGAAACATTACACATGCACTCTGCACTGCCAGCTACCCAATGCTCCTAGCAATTTGGTGGCACTGTGTTACAGCAGTACATACTGTGAGAATACTGCGGTACCTATTTATCTGCAGCAGAATTTTGTAGGGTTTGCCACATGTCCTAAAATTACCACTAGCACAAGCACAGACAAAAGTCAAATAAAACCTTATTAATACAATCCAGACACAAACTATTCACAAAGATATTTTTTCTCCTCTATCTCATAAAGAAAAATATAAAATAACTCACATTTAGCTGCTGTTACAGTGAATGAGGTGTAAGTGATTTCTCACTTATCTCTCAGCTATCAATCTGTCAAGGAGATTTGTCAGCTTTTCCCCTGGGAATCTAGTTCTTCTGCAGGCCCTTTATCTTGCAGTTTGCCTGTAGAGAAAATCATGATAGCTTGTAAGCATATTACTTATGTAATACTTCTTGTGTACTTAAATACACAAGATTCTCTGAGGGCCCCACTGAGACTAAAATTCCTCCAGTATGCACACTATCAAGCAAGTGTCATTGGAGTATAAATTAGTTAGCTAGGACCTCATTTTTTTTTTTCCCTGAGGGATTATCCCCTAGACTTAGGTATTTTTTTCCCCACTTGATATTGCCTCTGAGCATGATGAGATAGAGTGATTCAGATCCAGAACACAAGTGGAATCTCATTATCATGATCCTGGGGCTGACAATCCTACAGTAAACTAGCTAACACATGGGAAAAAGTATTAAAACAGAATATTCATCAGTGGTATAAGAAGTAGTGGAGTTTCTTAATTCTTAAAGTGTCCCAGGTTCTTTCCAACTAGAAACTATGAATGTTTTTGATCAATCAATCATGTGTGTGTTTTCGTCTGTGCTCAGGACACTTCGACTCCAGACATATTACTTGGAAGGTCATTTTTTTTGTCATTAACATTCATTTTACTCAAGAGCTGCTTGCAAACAAGTCAAGTCTATCTCCCAGTTTCTGTAGATAGGATGTTAAGATTCATCAGAAGACAAAAAAGTGTGTCCAAATAAACATTTGACTTCTGACAAGGAAGCAATGATTACATGACAGATGTATATACAAGGGATGAAGAAAAAGTAAGTCTTGATTCAAACCAAGAAGATACACATCTGAGCATGATGTATTTTAAACCCAAATCCTCATTCTTATCCTAGTCTTCATTCTTAGATTTTCAAAGCTCAACTGATATTTGTTGATCCCATTTTGTACAGGAAGTTGGGCTAAAGACTTGCTGAGGTCTCTGTGACATTAATTATGCTATGAAACAATGCATAAAATAAAAAACATTCAGTCTCTAGAGGAGTTTTTGATTTTGGTTTATAACAGTAACTCTAATCTTCATACATCCTGGCCCTAGCACTCAACACTGTTCCCCCAGATACACACTCTCACACTTTCCTTAGTTCAATACCCAGTCCCAGTTTGTCTCCATATTCAAAATTACTTTCTGTTTGGCATAAAAAAAAAAAAAACCACCAACCAAAAAACTAAACCAAGCCCAACCAAAAAACTAAACCAAGCCCCCCCAAAAAACCAAACCAAACCAACCAAACAAAACCCCTAAACAACAAACCCCAAACAAACAAAAAACCCACTCCCCAGAAAATTATCAATGACTTTTTAAAGTAATTGCTATGTGAAACTCATAATTAATAAATAATAGTCAAAAGCCCTAATTCTTATTACAGGTACAAAAGAAATGGGACAAAGAAAAAGTGTAACGTATTTACAAAAAAAACCCAAAACCCAAAGTTTTCATTATTCACAATAGCTTTTTCAGCAGAGAATTCATGGCCTGAGTTTTTCACCAAACCCCGATGTTTGGATTGCTCAGTTTGAGCTTTTCATGAGGAACCTAGTTTTCAAAGGGCCAGGTCTTTTCAGTGTGCCCAAATCAGAGGTTTTGGAGAGGACTAGGTGTGAGAGACTAAATCTTGTCTCTCTTGATGTGACTCAACAAAGATAAAATCACCTTTGCTGCTTGCCCAGACAATAGCTGATGTGCATTGGGCAGTTGTCACTGGATAACGACTCTGGAAGGTGCACAGCAAAAATTGCTCACCAGACTGCAGCTGCCCTGGAAATAATGGACAGAAGCCACTGTGATCGATACTCTCTGGAATATACATACCTACATACCAGGAGAAGGAAAACACAGAAGGAAAAGGCCTGGACAATGGCCTTGAGAAGGAAAACATGAGAGAAGGAAAAGCCTGGGGCAATGCTGCTCTGAAGAAAAATGGAGAGAATACCAGTAGAGAAAAAAATGAGAGAGACATCACCATGTAGCCTGGAAGAAGCAGACCAAGAGGAAGCCTCTCTCCATGTCCTAAGTTCTGCCTGCTACAACTCATGGAACTGAAGAGGCTGCTCAGCAATGACCTCTCCTCTACAGCCAAAGCTGCAGCACACTTCCTCTACAGACCCAAACTGTCTTGGGAGGTGAGGGGTGTGGTAATATAATTCCTTTTCTCTTCTCTCTCCCTCTTCTACCTCTTCTCTCTCTCACTCTGTATTCTCTCTCTCTCTCCTTGTGATCCATCCGCTTTATTTGTGTAATAAATAGTCTAGCTGTTGATATTTTGGCCTTGTTTGTGCCTCTAATTTCATAACACAGGAATATTCAAAAGAACTGAGTCTCTTTCCCTTTCTGGAGCGAGACACCAGGTACTTTTAATAATGGAGCTTTAAAATTCGTAGATGTGTCCAAATCATTAAGGAGCCTCCTGAACCTGGAGTCACTGACCCATACATTTTGTTTTTAAACTGTGACCTACCTTTTCTTCTTAAAGATTTTCAGACATACTGCAGCATGAGTTCATGCCAAGGTAATAGGTCAAGCAACCAGCATTAGGAGTATAGGTGTTTTTTCCCCAGCCTTCTTACTGTTAAATAAGAACTTGGAGAGTCTGGCCACAGTTTCATTGTATCCAGTGATAAATTATTCTGGGCTGTCTATTGAGGATGGATTAAAGTCCTCACATTTCAGCCAAACTCAGGATACCAGGGAATGGAAGGCATGGAGTGTCTTCCAGGAGAGTGTCATCCTCACAGAGGATGATTGACCAACCAAAGCATCCTCAAATAAGAAAATATATTGGTATTTGCTCCTGAGAACTTAAAGCAAGGTTGAAAGAATTTATGTGTCTTCATATATTTCTGAAGGGAAAACAAAATCAACACTGGAAATGAATGGCCTGGGAATGAAAAGATAATGAGAAGAGCTGCAGATATGGAGAAATTTTCTAAGTTTTTTTTGAGCATTTTGGCATACCAGACCTTCTCCCCAATTCTGATATATAAAGGAAACAGTTCTGAGGAAGCTAGCAAAGGAATCAGATAACCATGAATCCATGAGAACAAGGTGAAGAGGTGATAAATGTAGCTCCAGTGTTTGGAAGGGAATTTCTTTCCTTCCAAATTCCTCCTTTTAAAGCTTTTTATTTACACTTTATGTGACACACTGCCACTCATGAATGAGTTGTTTTTTACTTTTCCATGAAAAACAGGGAAAATGCTCTACTTCTTAAAATAACTCCTTTTATCATTCAAGGCCATCAGCTCCAATATGAATCGAATAAAATGTCTGATTGCCAAATTCTGCTGTCAGAGAGTTTTTGTTACCCTATAAAAGTCTCTGTAAATACAGCTGACAAAAACCTGTTAAATATTTAATAGATTTTTGATAATAAAACACACTTCATCTGCCTTAAAATTGTTTAAGGGCTCATGATCAGTCAAACTCAGGTAGCTGTGAGCTCAGAGACTGTGATCAGTGGTAGAACATCTAATACATATATCCTGGTTTTCATAATAGGTCTCTAAATAGATTCAGCAATGCACTTGGTTCCTTAAATATTTATACCTATTTCCCTACAAGCAAGATACAATATGTTTAATTTGAAGGGATAGTCATAAACTTTATCCCCAGCTTCAAGGACCATAGCATTATTATGACCTCCTAAGGTATTGTTAGGAGCTCCATGCTATAATTCTGTAAGATGTCTTAGCCAGAGAGTGTTGGGACAAAAATTATTCTATTCTGTTAAGCTTCACATGAAGTGCTGCTGAGGGAAGAACATGAAAAATAAAAGAAAGGAATGAAAAAGACAGAAGAAAGAGAATAAGTAATTGTTATACCTTGGGCATTATATTTCCATTTCTAGGATCATCTGATTTACTGCTCCAGCTTGTTTTCCTAAAACATGCCTTGAGTTTGTTTCACCTAAAATACACTATAATTCTTATAATGTTGATTTAAGTTGTCTCTTATTATGTGACTACTAATGTACAAAAGCAGAAACCTCACAGCAAAACTCAAGTTGTAGTCATGTCTTAGAGCCATCCCAACACAGCTATAAAACCCACGTGTACAATCCCTGTCCCCATTCATCAAAAGCTGCACCAAGGCATAGAATAGAATCATAGAATAAAATCGTAGAATCATTAAGGCTAGAAAAGAACCCTAAGGTCATGAAGTCCAGCTTTCAACTCAACACCAACATGCCCACTATACCATGTTCCATAGTGCCACATCTACATATTTTTTTGACCACCACCAGGGACAGTGACCCCACTACCTCCCTGGACAGCCCATTCCAATGGCTGACCCCTCTTTCAGTAAAGAAAATTTTCCTATTATCCAATCTAAACCTTCCCTGGCCCAACTGGAGGCCATTTCCCCACATCCCATCACTAGTTACTTGGGAGAACAGATGAACACACTCCTTACTACAACCTCCTTTCAGGTAGAGATAAATGAGGTGTCCCCTCAGTCTCCTCTTCTCCAGACTAAACAAACCCAGCTCCCTCAGCTACTCCTCATAATGCTTGTTCTTTAAATTCTTCACCAGTCTCCACTGTAACCAAAGTTACCCAGCTTTATTGATCAATTCCTGGATTTGTAGCCAGAATTACAACATGCCTTTGCAAGGAGGATGAAGCTGGCCATGGGCAGTTTCAGCCCTTGACACTCAGCACTGGATGAGCCACACAGATCTCTGGATGCTGACTCAAGGACAGGATGTTCTGCATAATATTAATTATTCCTGTTTATTGCCACCTCTGATGTCAGTAACGGCGTGTTAACACAACTACTTAAGTCAGAGCACACCAGTAGCTGACCTGAGACTAAGATATCCTGTCTGCTAACACAACAATCACATATTCCACCACTTAATTCCCTGACAATTAGTAACTGTCCGCAAATGTTGACCCTATATTAGAATGATTATATTAGCATGATATGGAGGAATAATTCCACTGTTCCTGTGCTATTTAGAGCCTCAGAGATCCTACTCTCCTTGCTAAGTGCAAGCTCACAACCTATAAGAGGCAGCACTTTTTAAAGCTTTTGGAGCTTTTTTGCATCAGTACTCTCTTCAGAACAAGTGGAAAAGGAATGGATTAACTACTGATACCTGTAGAAAATATGAATAAATAAAATGAAAAAGACATTTTGTCACTAAAACGAGGAGGCTCAGGGGAGATCTTATTGCTGTCTGCAACCACATGAAGGGTCTCTTCTCCCAGGCAACCAGCACCAGAACAAGAGGACACAGTCTCAAGCTGCACCAGGGGAAGTTTAGGCTCAAGGTGAGGAGAAAGTTCTTCACAGAGAGTTGTTAACCATTGGAATGGACTGCCCAGGGAGGTGGTGGAGTCACCATCCCTGGGCGTGTTCAAGAGGGGATTGGACGTGGCACTTGGTGCCATGGTTTAGTCATGAGGTGTTGGGTGACGGGTTGGACTTGATGATCTTTGAGGTCTCTTCCAACCTTGGTGATTCTGTGTGACTGTCTGCATATTTTAAGTTGACAGGAAAGCACTGACTTAGAGTATTACTGCAGAGCATTATGTAACAAATTTCAAAGAAACAAGATCTGTTTAGTTTCTTTGCATGATTTTTAAAGTGAGTGATTCTCACTGAAGAAAGCAGAAATGACAAATCAACTGATTTATTGTCAATTTAAAATGAAATTTAGCTCCCCTTAATAAATGAATACAAGTATTCTTTCCCAAAACATTCCCATTATCCTCATTGAGTTATTTTTGGTAACATTTGTTTTGACCAATTTTCATAAGCATAAAACTGGATTTAGAATTTGAAAAAAACTTTAAAAATAATTGTGTCCACAAAATACCAACCCAACTCTTTTATACAGGGGAACAAAAGGAGGTAAGCTAGTTTCAGAAACCAACATGTGAACACAGAGAAGTGGCAAGTGCTTACTCAGAAAATGAATGCGAGTTACATAGTCCTAGAAGTTGGAGAACTCTTTTCTGATACAGCTATTTGAAAAGACTGTACAGTGGCAAAGCACTACTGATATTCCCAAAAGATTTTTTCATGAGTAATTTTATGAACTGTGAACTGATTCTGCTGCAGTGAAATCATGAAGGAGAACAACTTTGAAAGTGGTGCCTTGGGAGCTACATACGTAAAACCTGTTGTTTGCTAACAGGGTTTGTGAACTTAAGTCCCCATGTACATCACTACAGATGGAACTTCTTCAAGAGGATTAAAATACATTGAATGGGGTTTTTTTGGTTGTTTTTTTTTCAAGCCCTCTTATTTTTATTCCCTTTTCTTTCTCCCCAATATTTATGATGACTGTCTTTACAACTAGATGGAGCTGGGTTGTAACAAGGTCCCTGCGAGCTATGGTTTCAGGTGATTTCTCACTCTAATGTCAGATCTGATAGAGCAATTAAGTTTGATCTAAATTTAACAAACTGCTTAGAAATTTAGAGACATATTTTGAAGCTCCATTGATTCAAGGAAGAAATTTTAAAGGATCCATGACTATCAGTTACCAATTTAAAAAGGACAAACTAGAACAAGGTAAAACCAGCATGAAGAAAGAGGCTGACCTGGATCTCCACCTTAGTTCCCCGGAGACGTGAAGTTATCCTCCATATCCTGGAACACAGTGACAACAGGAATAAGGAAGGGATGTGAGAAACTTTCTTTCTGTGAATAGCATGCACTGGTAGAGAGGCCTGCGGCCAGAAATGCTTGCTGAAATATGTTTGTTCACTGCCTTGTAAAAAATATACAAGCCACTGTTGAATCATTTAGTAATCCTTCAGTGATCGACCTGGGTTTTAAAGAAAATATAAGGCATCCATTATTATACCTGAGTGTTATTTGACAAACGTGTCTTATAAATCAAGAGTTAGAGCAGAAGGTAAAATTTACTCATCTGCCAAAGGCCAGCACAAAGTCAATGTTCCATTTACTTTCTCATAATAAGTTTAAGGAACATTTAATGGTTTCACGCTGGACTTTCCCAAACAGATGAGTTTCAAGACCATTCAAATGGAAAATAATCACCTTAAAAATGAATATTCTAAGACAGGAAAAGAAGTTTGACATAGTGTAATAAAGCCCCTAGCTAGTATTACTGAGATAAATGCCTGCAGAGAGTTAGAGGCAACATATTTTTTTGCAGCACCACAGCCAGGAAATTGAACAGCATGGTGGCTTTAAAGCAATGCTATGTTCCAAGAAAAAGCAGCCCTGCATATTTAAACAAGTAAAACCACCTAAACAAGTTAAAATCCTTAGAAACAGAATCTTTCTTCAGTAATTCCAGAGGAAAAAAAAGATATGTTTTTAAATTCTTTAAATGTCAGCCAGCTATTTTTGTGATGGTTGCTTAAAGGGGAAACAGGCAGAAATAATGTTGGAATGCTTCCAAGTAGCTTTTATTCTCTAATGCTGTCTGTCCTTTGGACAACTTTGCCCTTGCTCCTGTCCTCATGTACTCATTTCCAGCAAAGAAAATGTTGCTGCTCTGAAGTAGTAACATCTTACATCAGTTCCGGATTGGTGTAAAGGATTGTTTCACAAGGTGTCAGATTGACAAAGGATCACAGGCAGTAAAACCCAATCAAGGCCCTGAAGTGGAGCCATAGCACATATAATTTTCTTACTGACTTAGGATTAAATACAAATCAGAGGTTAGAAGGGACGTCTGGTTGATATCTTCATTACTGTCTTTATATGTATATATATGCAAATATGTATTCATATGCAAATATGTATACATATGCACATTTTGGGCATCTTTCTGTTTTAGACCCACATCTTGAAATGTGTTACTCTGCGTGTTTGGCAGATTTGTCATCTGCATAGTCATCTATTAATACAGTCATAATTTGAGGGATTGTCGTTGGTTCTTGTTTGGTTTTATTGGCCATGTTTTCAAATTATCATCTTCAATACATTTCTGAATTTTTTATAACAACAGCTCAAACCTATAAATAACAGATCTTTCTCTTCATTCCAAACAGTAACACATTATTCATGAGGGACTGACTTGTTTCTTCAAAATTTAAGGGAATGCTCCCAGGAAAGTAACTTTTCAGGAAGCTGTGTAAGTACACATTGATGACCACACAGGATTCTGATGTGAGACTCTGCATAAGAAAGGACTTTTAGGTGCCACCTGACTCAGAGCCCCTTGCTATGCCATGGAACTGTCAGGACATTTAACTGCATGACACAGCAGAGGAAGGCAAACAGCCAGATCAAAAGAAGCTGAAGAGTCTTAGAGCCAAGATGTAGCTGCATAGATGTTTGGCAGGAATTGAAAATGTGAATTGTGAAAGCTGAAAAAAATTTAAGCAATTTTGAAACTGTGTCCAAACAAAAGATGGACCAAAGTGGGCTGGAGACAAAACAGTAATTAAGTCAGCAGTTTCCAAGATTCACATGTTACTTTGAAAACTATTATGGGTCTGCAAGACAAAATCAGATGCATAAAAGTATACATGTCAGAGGGCCTCCTTTTATCACAAGTCTGCAAATTCTTCTACACAGCTTAAGCATTTACTTGTTGTCATGGTTTAACCCCAGCCACTAATCAAGACCTACTCACTCCTTCTAACTCCCAAAGTGACAGGATAGAGAATTGGGAGGAAAAAAAAAAAAAGACTTCTAGGTTAAGGCAAGGTTAATATCTGAAATAATAATAGTTTCATAGTTTCAGTTAGGGTTGGAAGGGACCACAAGGATCATCTAGTTCCAACCCCCCTGCCATGGGCAGGGACACTCTACCCTAGATCAGGCTGGACAGAGCCTCGTCCAGCCTGGTCTTAAACACCTCAAGGGACGGGGCCTCAACCACCTCCCTCGACAACCCATTCCAGGGCTTCACCACCCTCACAGTGAAGAACTTCCTCCTCATGTCCAGCCTGAATCTCCCCACCTCCAGCTTCATCCCATTCCCCCTAGTCCTATCACTCCCTGATAGTCTGAAAAGTCCCTCCCCAGCCTTCTTGTAGGCCCCCTTCAGATACTGGAAGGCCACAATGAGGTCACCTCGGAGCCTTCTCTTCTCCAGACTGAACAGCCCCAACTCCTTCAGTCTGTCCTCATAGGAGAGGTGCTCCAGCCCTCTGATCATCCTCGTGGCCCTTCTCTGGACACGCTCCAGCACCTCCAGATCCCTCTTGTAATAGGGGCTCCAGAACTGGAGGCAGTACTCCAGGTGGGGTCTCACCAGAGCTGAGTAATGGCCAATAACATATGATAACAATAATTATAATTAAAAATAATATAACTAAGAAAAATAAAACCCAAGAAAAGACAAGTGGTGCACAATGCAATTGTTCACAATACACTGACCAATGTCCAAGCAATGATCTATCCCCATAGTCAATTCCCCCCGAATTATATACCAAGACACTCCATGGTATGGAATATCCCTTTGACCAGTTTGAGTCAGCTCTCCTAGCTGTGCTTTTCCCTCAGCTTCTTATCCTCCTGCACACTAGAAAAGCAGGGGCAGTTGGAAAGTTCTTGATTCCTTAGCCACAAATTAAAACATCAGTATATCACCATCATTCGTCTCATACTAAATCCAAAACACAGCACTATTCAAGCTACTAAGAGACTTACCAAGGAGAAAATAAGTTCCATGTCAGCCCAAACCATGACGTGTCTGCATTCTTCTCCTTTTTGCTTATATTCATTTGCAAATAAAATAAAGGAAGAGAAAATAAAACATGAAAATGGAATCTAAAACTTACAGGAAGTATCATAATACCAGAATTTAGAAGCTAATACCTTTGGTGCTACAAACTATACTGGCCAATAATACCTCCTATCTGATAATACTATACAAAGCCACAACAGTATGACAATTATAAAACAGTCCATGAACCTTGTTAGACTTAATAGCTCACACAATTAAAACCTACAAACCACAGAATGTTAGAGGTTGTAAGGGACATTCAGAGATCATCGAGTCCAAACTCTGCCTAAAGCAGGATCACTTAGGGAAGTCCATACAGGAATGCATCCAGGTGGGTTTTGAAAGTCTCCAGAGAAGGAGACTCCACAACCCCTCCAGTCAGCCTGTTCCAGTGCTCCGTCTCCTCACGGTAAAAAAGTTTCTCCTCATGTTGAGGTGAAACCTTCCATGTTCAAGTTTGTATCCATTGTTCCTTGTCTTATTACTGTGCACCAGTGAAAAGAGCTTGGCTCCCTCCACTTGACACCCATCCCTCAGATATTTATAGACACTGATCAGATCCCTTCTCAGTCTTCTCTTCTCAAGACTAAACATCCCCAGGGATCACAGTCTCTTTTCATAGGGGAGATGCTCAAGTCCCCTAATCATCTTTGTGACTCTCCATTGGACTCTCTGCAGCAGATCCCTGTCTCTCCTGAATTAGGGAGCCCAAAACTTGACACAGTATTGCAGGTGTGGTCCCATCAGGGCAGAGTAGAGTGTTTATTTGAAAATTTTCCAGACATCTTTATCCTTGATATAAGGACTGACAATGTCATCAAGACAAGTCTTCCTGATCAGAAATACCTCAACAATAGCCCTTTTTGATACCATGTTTTCATTTTTTTTTTTCAGTCCTTCTGGTAAGAGGAATCTAAAGATGGAAAATAAAAGGAAATCAACATTATCTGTCCATTATCTGTCCATGTGTGATTCATGCTAGCTCCTATGTTTCTGAAACTACTTTGCCCACTATATCAGTCTAGACATCTAGTAACAAATTCTCAACATTCCATTTGCACATTACAAATATACACATTTGTATCTGGTATAGAGCTAACATTTGATCATTGGTGCAATCAATATATGCACAGCCAAATATTCAGCACATGCACAGGGGACAGTGCCACGCATACCCACATGCAAAAGGTCTCCTTTAAAACTAACCAGAACTTTAAGGTAAAACGAGTGGCAAATACCAAGAAGTGTTTTCATCACTGTTTGACTAAATCAGAGCCTGGTGTTCCATAATTTGCTGCCGATATCCTAGTGCAACAAAACCCCTGTTTCTGTTACCCAATTCAGCAAGATATATACTACATTCATAAACAGTGTAGGTAAGAGTCCATAGGTCTGATGAAGTATATTAATAGAAGAAAAGTCACCTTGAAAAAGTCTGCAGAGCTCATGGTCTTATAGCAGAGCAAGCTGCTGACAGGTTTTCCAAAACACATCATGCTCAGAGCATGGCCTCATAGATAATGCTTCCGTACTTGAAAGTCAGTACAAGACAGTTTAAGGACAGCAAGCATTCTGCCAGCATGGCACTGCAGGCAACATTACTGAATACAGAACCTAAAAGAAGTAAGAAGTTTGTTTGCAACACTATTTTCTGAAAGATTTCCCAGGGTGGACCACAGATACAACTCCTATCTTACAAATAAAGAGAAATCTCTCCACATTTTAGAAAACAGCAGAACCAAAGCTCAATCATTCTTACAAAGGAACAATATCCTCTCTAGGAGATCAACTCACAAAATATACAGTATTTACAATATAATACAGATATTTACAATTAGCAAATAGCACGAAACCTACCCCCCACCCCCCTGGTCAAAAAGCCCCTGCTTCTTCCCCCCCACCATCTCCCTACTCCCCTGTTCCAAAGGGACGAGAGAGAGGAGCAGAGAAGTTAGACTTAGCCAAGGCCAGCCAATAAGCCAGAGATCGGAAGAGAAGAGAATAGGGAAGAATTTTTATGGTACAGATCCTCTTATTCCAGATATTTGCCCAATGAATTTGTTTAGAATAATCTTTTGTTTTCCTTTTTACACCCAATTGTGATTTATTTATATTTTTCTACTTTTCTGCTCAGAATACATAACTAAATTTTAAAGGCATAGCCTAAAACCACCACATATGTGGAAAGTTACTTTATCATCTTTTTTCCACATGCAACATACCTGAGGGTCTCATGCTTTTGATTGTGACCTTGTAGCCCAACACAATAGCCTGAAGTTAAATGTGGGACCTGATGCATTGTGCCTGTTCTGTTTCATTCCTCTCTTGATTTGGGATGAAAACCATTCCAGGTAGCTGAACCACCTGTGATGTCTAACACATTTCTAAAAGTGTAGACATCTCTCAGCAGACCTTAGACTCATCGCAGACACTATCGTAAGACTTCTGGAGCTAAAGTTGCATTTCAACAAGCACAGCTTCACTTGGAACTTTGAAGGTGAATGAAGCAAAATCCTGAGGACTAAAGGATAGTTCCTTCTCCAAAATAGGTGGTTTGAACTTTGCAAAAGCTGGAACATTATCAGGTTGCAGCTTGGATGAAGCAGAAGCCCTCCATTCAGCTGACAGTGACACTAATTTCAAGAGAATTGTTGTCAGATGTTGCTATTAATACAGTGTATATTTAAACACTGGTTTGTATCCAAGAGCAGCTTTTTTTGACTCTTTGACAGGTACTTCCTGGCATGTGTTGCTATACTACAAGAGATACTATCTATCTATAATAATAATGTACATTTACTTAGCAAGAAAAAATCATCCAAAAAAAGTGAGCTGAATAAAAAAAAAAATTAACCTCACAATAATAATTCAATAATACAATAATAAACCAGCTTGGAAGAGACCTTCAAGATCATCGCGTCCAACCTAACAGCCAATCCAACCCACCCAAACAAGTAGATCATGGCACCAAGCATCCCATCAAGTCTCCTCCTGAACACCTCCAATGATGGTGACTCCACCACCTCCCTGGGCAGCCGATTCCAATGGGCAATCACTCTTTCTATGAAGAACTTCTTCCTAACATCCAGTCTAAACCTCCCCTGGTGCAGCTTAAGACTGTGTCCTCTCATTCTGGTGCTGGCTGCCTGGGAGAAGAGACCAACCTCCACCTGTCTACAACCTCCCTTCAGGTAGTTGTAGAGAGCAATAAGGTCGCCCCTGAGTCCCCTCTTCAGAGGAGATTATTATTAATTATAATATGCTAATTCAATTAGCCCTAAACTATGAAGAAATGTGGCCTTTAACATTAAAATAAATTACAATCTAATCATACCAATATACTACATGAAATAAGGTCATAAATATTAGGAAATTAAAAAATAGGAAAACTTTCCTGGGGAAGAAAAATCCTGCACATTTGTAGATGTAGGACACCTACTCTGTTTTTATTTACTGCACAGACAAACTGGCTTTGTTGCAAAAATAGCAGTTACTATTTTATTTGGTTTCATCTTTTTTGGCAACATCTGATATGTAATGTGCAAGTAAGCATTTGATTTAAAAAACTCCCAGACTTTTACTGAAAAACTGTCTTCATGCCATGACATTTTATAGTATGTATATAAATGATTATCATTTGAGATGCAGCATCTCATTTCTTCCTGTTCACAGGGGAACTGAACCTCGAAAAGCCATAGAATCACACAGAGTCAGAGTAGTAGTCTTTGAGAGGTAAACTTTGAATTTAGGAGCTACTGCTCAATTCTCTATTCTCACTTTTCACCAAATAATAAAAAACTTTAAAACATTTAGCCATGTCACAAAAAAGCCACAAATTCCAACCAAATTCTCAAAATCCATCCTTGTTTTAGTTTGGAATAGGAGTACATTGCAAAGTTTTAGAGGTTAGAGATTTAAAATAATGAAGAAAACTTTCCTGAGCCGTGGTTGCAGAAACAGAATTTTACTCTACCTTTAAAATTCCTTTCTCTAGTAGATACTATTAAAATTCTTACTATGAGCTGAAAGTTCTTGTCCTTATATGAGTAAGTAGTATCATAAAAAAACCCTGTTTACCAACTGCCTCACAATTTACTGCCTCTGCAGTTCAACATTTACAGACTACTCGATTTTCCTCAAACTAGACATTAACAGTGGAAGACAAAGAGAAAGAGTTACAGTGGAGACAAGAGACTTCAGTCGGCACTTGCTAACAATGCATTCCTGCCCTTGCTTCAGGAGTCAGCCTTAAAAGTTAACAACAGACTTGCTGAACTAATGGGATTTTTTTGCCTTTGTTCAAAAGCTGACTTTGTTAGGTTACACTAAGGACAAGTCACTTGCCCTGAATCATGGCTTGGACCGTATGTGCAGGAATTTTCCACTGAATGTTTTTCTTGTAGTGAGCACTCTATATGGAGACTATATACTCAAACAATTGCTTAAAATGGCAGATTTATTTTTATACCCAAACTAAGGATGCCAGTAGCTAATTAAGTCTGATTTTGATGGAGAGGTACTCGATAAAATATATCAAGAGAATGCCAAACACAAAAATACCCAAAGCCTGTGCTGATGTTGCAACACAAAATGATATGATAACAGAATGTGTTTGAGCCAAGTCTGTAGAGGGAGTACTGTGAGATAACAGGAGGAAACCGAAATCACACCATATTCACAAGATGTGTTAGCTGTTAAATAAAGGCATTATATTCAACATCTCCCATCTGGATGTCAGAATTGTAGGCATAAACGATTTAAAGCACTTTACATAGCACATTCCACATGTTTACCTAGGAGTGATATGGGCCTTTTTTATTCAAAACAATAACAACTCCAGAAGCAGCTTGAATAAGGATTTCATTGCAACTGTTTTAAAGACCGTATTTATGCAAAAATAACTGTGTTGGGTTTGATTTTTGCTATCACAGAGTGTTAGGGGTTGGAAGGGACCTTGAAATATCCAGTACTGCCAGAACAGGATCACCTATACCAGATCACACAGTAACGCATCCAGGCAGGTCTGGAATATCTCCAGAGAGGGAGACAACCCCCTGGGCAGCCTGTCCAGTGTTCTGTAACCCACACAGTGGAGAATTTTTTTCCTAATGTGTACAGGGAACTTCCTACATCTCAACTTCCACCCATTCCTCCTTGTCCTGTCATTGGGCATCACCGAGAAGAGCCTGACTCCATCCTCTTGGCACTCACCTTTTACACATTTATGAACATTAATGAGTTCTCTGCTTCTTCAAGGTAAAGAGCCCCAGCTCCCTCAGTCTCTCCTCATAAGGAAGATGTTTCACTCCCTTAATCATTTTTGTATCTCTGTGCTGGACTCTCTCAAGAAGTTCCCTGTCCTTCATGAACTGAGGGGCCCAGAACTGGACACTATTCCAGATGTGGCCTCACCAGGGCAGAGTAGAGGGGGAGAAGAACTTCTCTTGACTTACTAGTCACACCCCTTCTAATACACCCCAGAATGGCACTGGCTGCCTTGGCTACAAGAGCACATTGCTGGCTCATGGTCAACCTTCCATCCACTAGGAACCCCAGGTCCTTTTCCCCTTCACTGCTCTCCAACAGGTCAGTCCCCAACCTATACTGGTACATGGGGTTACTCCTTCCCAGGTGCAAGACTCTCCACTTGCCCTTGGTGAACTTCATCAAATTTCTCCCTGCCCAGCTCTCCAGTCTGTCTAAGACTTACTGAATGGCAGCACAACCCTCTGGTGTGTCAGCCACTCCACCCAGTTTTGTGTCATCAGCAAACTTCCTGACAGTGCCCTCAAACAAGCTAATCCTACAGATATATTCAGGACTAAGCAGCAAAGAATTTCATTAACTTCCAGTTCTATGAATCCCATTCTCCTATGGGATTCTGCAATGCAAGCCCTGTGTCTATGAAAATTAAACCCAAAGTTCAAATCCCAAAACTGGAATATGCTTGTGGTTCTCCACCATAAGGACATTGCTCTGATAAATGATCATCAGATAATCTACCTTCTCCCCAAAACCAAGATGTTGATAGGAACCCAGTAATATTCTTTATTTTGTCAGATATTTTTAAGAATTCCTCATATAAATGAGTTCTTCATATAAAATACCATAATGAAATTCTGCTCTCATTGAAACAAAAGGCATGGCATCAAATGACAAACTGGCCCAGATGATACAAAAGGAGAGGGAGCCTTTCAATCCAGCAGCCTGCAATATTGAATTTCACAGTTGTGTCTAAGAAAAGGCAAATATTTCCTGAGGGAAAGAAAAACCATGAAATAGATGTGCATGCTGTAAACAATTTATTGTAAGGACAATGGACATTTTACCCTTGACTCTGAGAGAACAATGAATTCACAGAGAAATCATACAAGATGAGCAATGCTCAGACATGGAAGCATGCAAATTCATGCTATTTTCTTTAAATCAAGCAAGCTAAGTCAGTACTGATAAACCCATCTGTTTGCTCAGCACAGGTGTTAAAATTTGCATGTTGTATACATTGTCATTGGGAGCCTGAACATACAGAATTTGAGAAACATAAGTCATATGCAGAATTTACATGTTAAAATCATATGATATACCTCACCAGAACACTGCTACTGTGCTGCCACTGTCTGCTCTTACAGTTTATACTGAGCAGGATATAGATTGTAAATATACAAAATTCATGACTGCATGTCCATGAGAAATTGCTGTAGAGTGGAAGTCATTTGAATGGCTCGTCAGAAAGTAAGACTGTTACAGTAAATGGTAACACTTCTGATATGCTTTGTCATGAACCTTCAGGCATTTACCTACAGCAATGAATTCCTACAACAATGAATTAGACATCCAAATAAAATACAGTTTTCTTCATGTCAGAGAGGGGTATCAAAACACAGGCAACTTTAAATTTTTCTCCTTCAGTAACATGAGTCCTTCATATTTGCATTTTCCTGCTGCACATCACAACATATGTTGGGTGAAAAATAAACTGTGACTTTAATTTTAAAAATACCCCAATTTCACAGACTTCTAGCTGTCCTTTACTTATCATGTAACATGCAACTCTGGTCTATCTGGCAAGGCTTTCAGTGATTTTACTTTTCAGCTCATTTTTTTCAAAGTAACTGCACTACTTCAAGTTAGTGGCATGTTTCCACAGACAATGTCTGCTTCTAGTTTGTAATTACTAACAAGAACTGATATGCAGAAATGCTCTTGCTTATACTTGCTCTTATGGAGACCAAGGTCAATGCTAAATCTTGTGCCCAGTGTTGGGCTGCTGTAAATTAAAAGACCACACCTGTGGGAAAGAGCAGACAAGGGAGGTGACCCTAAACTGAGCAGTGAAGACAATGTTCCATGTACATCATATTCAGTATAAAGCTGAGGGATCATGAGGGTCAAATCCTCTTCTTCCTCAGGAGTCACCCAAAGCATAAATCAGTATCTATATTCCAGTTAGTCTTTGGCCTTATGCATGGGAAAACAACCAACCAACCAACCAAAAAACCAACCAACCAAAATTCAAACAAACCCAAAACAGCTGACTGTTTTAAGGTGGGAGTGCCCTGGAATCATCATTCATCATTTGAAATTTCTTATCTCTGCACATCAGTCAATATGTCTGAATAATCTAAGAAGAAAACAAAAAACACCAGAACACAAACACCTGGTTTTCTCCTTCACCTTATCCATACACTTTATTGCCAGTCACACTTTCTTGTTCTGTCTTGTCTTAAGTAGAAGATATCAAGATTTGTGTCTTCCTTTGAGCTTGTACAACCTCTGCCAGAGATCTCGTATCAAATGTCATCTTTGGTTCACTTCTCTAGTTTTAAAGAGGTTATTTCTCCTTCACCCACAATGTTGTGTGCAGTGCAGTTTCAGATCACTCATGGCTTCAGAGCAGCCACAGGTTCACACCCTCCTCCCCAAGCAGACTGAGAGCAACGAGCCAGGCCAGTTCAAAGAGAAAATCCAATCCATTCTTTGTACCAAAATGAAAGAAGCCAAAGTCTCCATGCCAAAGCTTTGTCTCAAAAGACCAAATGACAGAAGTTTTACACTAATCTTTAAAATCCCATCTGGTAGGAAAGGAAAAAAATAGAAAAAAAACCAATGATTATCCAGAACAAAGCTCTCAGAGGGTTTTCCATCTCAGTGACAGCCTCACTAACTATCCATTGTCAGCAGCCTGGCTTCCTTTTCATTATGACTTTTCTATAGGCTCATTTTCAGTTAAATTAAATTTTCCTACTCTTGTTTTTCTTACTGCTAATACATAAAATAAATACCAAGACAAATCTTTAAATCAGCTCCAAAAGCCTTACCCTCATCTGACTCACCATTTTTCATGGGATGTCCTGATCTGGCAGTTACAGCCCAAGGAGCTGGTTTCAGGTGTCCAGGCTCCTTCCCCCTCCTTCCTGACTGAGGCTCTGTCATACTCCAGCTTTACAGTTGTTGGATTGGTGCTGGTTATGGATGTCCCATAACATTCTGAGTCCTTTCACTTCATTTACAAAACACTGGCATGGACCCAATATAATACTGCATGCACCATATTTATAGCCAAACCTCCAGGTCACTTATAGCAGCTCAGAAACACTTTATTGTTCAGTATTTTGATGCCTACTCACACATTTGAAACGAGGTCTCATAAGGAGCTGAATGAAGTCTGGTTTCCTACAGACACGTTACCTCTTTGGATTCACTGGTATCTTCATACACTGAAGACACGTTGACATCTCTCTCTCTCAATGTACAAAATTTTAAGAGTTATTTTTGAGACTGGTCAAAGATTGCTACACCAATTTGAGTACAAATGGCCAACGGATTTATGAGGTTTGGGTTAAAGGCTTACTATGGAGATGGAGAGCATAGTGGCATATGTTTTGCCTCTTTAGAAGAAAGATTTATATAATTCTTTGTTAGTTTAGACATCCCACGTGGGGAACTCAAAGAGTGAAGAAGCTAAGCTGTCACCCAGGATGCTGTTCAGTACAAGGTGTAAAATACAGGAAAAAAAAAAAAAACAAAAAAACAATATCCAAAGATTAAAAGGAAAGTACACAGGAGCAGGCAACACTTGCTGAGAGACTACATTAATGACAACACTGAGACTGAACCATAAATTGCACCACTTATTGTCAATAGATGAAGCCAGGAAATTGGGTGTTCGGTGGAGCAGGGCAGGACCTCTGTAATCAGAATGGATAATCTAAAACATGTCAGTGCAAAGTGGAGAGGAGGAAGAGACTACCCCAAGAAGATGGACATTGTTCATTTCAGCTGTCAGGATGAGTAAGTGGAAATAAAAGAAGCTCTCAGCTTCACAAGATGCTCTTTCAAGGTCCTGGCTTAAGGAAGAAGCATTTTGTTGCCTGGAAAGATGACCTTACCTGGGACTTGCCTCTCCTTCTCTTGCATAAGCAGGCTGAAGAAGAATGTTAAAAGATTCCTACAAACTTACATGCCTGTCTTTTACAAGCATTGCCCATCAATTATTTTCAGAGAAGTAAATAAACGGAAGAAAGGCTGGGTCCTTTCATTGCACCTTGATTAAATATTTACTGACTCTTAATTTGGTGATGCTTTAGAGCTAAAAATTATTACTTCAGGTGCAAGTCAGTAGAGATAAGAAGCTGAAATGTCTGCCTATGTCTATAGTCTTTGGCATCCTGTATGATCATACACCTTTATTAATCTTTGTCAGGAAGTTCAGAAACTATCACACAATGATTAATGGTAAGTTGCAGAAGTTTCCAATAACTGAACTCCAAGGATTGCAGTTGACACCTGTTAGATGGCTATTAATACCTCGTTTGCCCTTGCTGCAATCCATTCTAACTGCACATAAGTGTTGAAGAATTGCTGGCTTTACATCTTTCAAGGCTATTCACCACCCATCTCTCTTCTCACCAGGGTCACCATTTGAAGACCAGTTAGGCATTAATGCGAAGGCATCAATAGGTCAAGAACAGCTACATCCATAATCTTGTCCCTATCCACAATTCACCATGGTAGGTTCTCTTTGGAATAAGCACACAAATGGGCATGTAAAAATGGAATATAAAACATTCAGTATCAAAGGTGTACAAAAAGGACAAAGACTGTTACATAGTGAAATACATGCAGGAAGTTTGTTCTGCACTCAGTCTTAGAGACTTCAACCAAGGCTGCCTACTTGAAAAAAAAAAAAACACCCCACCTTTTTTCACTCTCAATTCAGAGAATACACATCCTGCTCAACCATATAATGCTACAACAAAACAGGATTAAAGAATGCATAATGGACAAACTTCTAGAACTCAAATGTGACTGCTCACCTTACTAGGATAGGAAGGAAACAAAAAGACATTTTCTTTCTTTTGGAAATGTTTCTGGTGAATCAGAACCCTTGCTCTTATTGTGCATTAGAACTTCATTTCTCTGCTGCTTTCAGAGCAGAAAGGCACTGCAAGGTCAGCTAATCTCTTTTTGATCAGAATGCCCATGCTATCAGAAAAGATACTTTCACAGGTTGTGTTTGATGACTTTTCAAAAATATTGTCAGGATGTTAGGGAGGAAATGTAAAAGTGGCAAAGCATTTGGGTAGATATCTTGCAGGGTTATTAAAAAATGCCTCAGTTTCTTGTCCCTGTTAATTACAATATGATTTAGGCATGCAAGTAGTTTGAAATTGTTTTAAGAATGGTTCTGTAATTTTTTGGTACCTAAATACAATTTGAAAATTAGCTGTCAGAAGCTACTTAAGGCAAAAAAACCTTTCAGTTATGTGTTCACACAATTGTGCCTCTAGTTATTACTCTCTGTTCCCACATTTAATTGAAATCATAACTTTATAGCTGGTTCCCAAAAAAAAAGTGTGTTTGCATGATTTTAAAATAGTAAATGCAGAAAGCAAGTGTATCTAGCCCTCTGTAGTAGATTGTTATGAGAGTGCATAACCTGTAGCCTTTCTCTTTAGAACAGAATTTCCTGTGTCCTCTAACCTTTCTTATAAGTATTCTTCTGGAGAATCAGGATATCTTCACATCAATAGTCCTTACAGAAGGATATTGTAAACACTATCAAATTAGCTGTTGCAGAGTTCAGCTAATTAGTGCTTTTGCTGTCAATGTCAAAACCCATGCTGAGTCACTGTTAACTGATTGAGCTGACACAAGCAAATACATTAAGTCATTTATTTATGTGTTGTTGCTATAATTCTATGAAAACAGATTAATGTACTAAGTAACAAAGTCTGTCTGGCCCTCTAGGTACGATTGATAATACTGATCATGCTAACATACTAATGATACAGAAATGCCTGTATATGACAAAATTATTGACTGACAGTGATATAAGGACAGCATTGTTATTCACTATTTTATGGTATAGCACTTAGATCACACTTGGTGATTTTTATATGTTTATCCAGAACGTGGCCTTGTAAAAGTCAAGATAAAGATGATTTCTGAATTACAATGCAACTTTGTCTGGTTTTCTGCTTACTCTTACCCAGAGAAGCCAACCCTATATCTTTATTGGTTTGCCTCTGTTTCGCAGTATATATAGGCACAGATAACTGCATAAAATAACTGAGTGCTTAGGCTCATCATCCTCTGAACAACAGGTCTTCTGAATACCAGTGTCAACAGCTGGGTTTGTGGAGGTCACAGAAAAACTCTTGTTGATGAAAAAGAGCAAAGATTTCATTTCTAGAGGCTCACTTTGATTTCTGTTCTTTTGTGGTAAGAAAGTGAGTAATGAAGCCTGTGGTGGAAAGATGACATTGAATAAAGTGGGGAAAAAAGGGGCTTATAAAAGTTGGGATGGTCTTTCTAGTTTGGAGCAGTGTTGATGAGATGAGTATTATCATGAAATGCATAGCTGGAAGGAAAAAGTATAGTTCAATAAAGCTGATTAAATAATACTATAAAGAGAAGTAAAACTTGCTGAAATATTTAATATAATTAGATTTATTTGTGAGAAAAATTAGTGCCTGCACTTTAAAATATGCCCTTTGGAAGTGGCAACACTCCTGTTTCTAACAAATTGTGAAATGAAACATCAGCAAAACAGCAATACTACAGGAAATTTAAGAGTTCTTCCAAAGATTTGAGAATTTTTTACCATGATTTAAACAGGAGATATATATATATAAAAATTATGTATTACAAAGTCTTACAGAAAGGATAAAAATAACTTGATAGAGGAAAAATTAAACATCTAGCTCAGAAGCAATTTTATAATGGAGTTAAATTACACACTTCATTAAGGACTATAAAGCAGAGAAGCTATCAAATAGAAATATAACAAAATACAGGGCAAAGTAAGTAAGGTGATGATGAATCAGGTCATCATTTCAAGAATATAAGGAAGTTTGGATGGAAGATTAATCATATTACCTTCAGCAACAAACACAGCAAAGTCCTGACCAACATGATCTTACCCTGTGAGTGAGGCCATTTAGGGCATGATCTTACCCTTCAGATCAGATGCATTTAAAGGCACTGTAGAACTGAGCAAGGTCATTCTCCCAGCTCTGGTGGGCATTTACCAACATAAAGAAATACTAAGAGACAGTTCGGTAGGGATGGTCTAGAGAGATGGCCTGTACTACAGTGACATTCCTATAGTAGTTATATTTGTAGTAGTCATTTCACAAAATGGTTTCCTGGAGGACAGGGAAGAAATTATTCCCCACATGGTGCTAGTTTCTGCTGGTTTGGATCACAGAATAACAGAATCACAATGGTAAGAGTCTGGAAGGGATCTCCAGGGATCAACTGGTGCACCCCCACCTGCTAAAACAGGTTTGTTGAGGATGCACAGGAATGCATCTGGGCTAGTGGTGAAAGTCTCCAGAGAAGGAGACTCCACATCTCTGGGCAGCTTGTTCCAGTGCTCCATCATCCTCACAGTAAAGAAGTTTTTCCTCGTGTTTAAGTGAAACTTTCTGTGCTCCACTTTGTGTCTGTTGCCCCTTTTCCCATCACTGAGCAACAGTGAAAAGAGCCTGCCCCCATCCTCTTGATGCCCACCATTTAGATATTTTAAGCATTGATAAGATCCCCTCTCAGTCTTCTCTTCACCAGAATAAAGAGGTCAAGGTCTATATATTAATAACAATATGTAAAGTGTATATCAGTGTTTGTTAGTTTTCCAGATAGGTGGCTACTACAGTATCCATGGCATGTCCCAAAGGGTGGAAAGAGCTGCCCTCACAAATGTGAACAGGTTAAAAAAGCAGCCCAAATGAGCAAAGGTGAAGGTCAAGATTGCAAAGGGCCCAACGCTGCAAGAAAGTTTGAGACTTGTTTTTCAGCATTGTGTTAATCAATGAGAATTAAAACTTCCATTAAATCTTATTTTTTCCCCTTGGTTAGGAACATCAACAGAGGAAATACAGTGATATTTGTCTGATAATAATTAAGATCTCTAGTAACAGCCATCCATCCCCATTAAGTTAATTCCTGCCTACTCTAAGATACCATTTTGTGCCATAGATGACTCCCACCATTCTCAAGTTGTTTTATTTCACTACATTAGTCTACTGATCCACTGAAGATTTAAAGGTAACAGGTCTGACACTGCCAAAAGCACCACATGATACTTCCTCATACTCAGCTAAATACAGTTGTGCTGGAGAAAATCAGTGCCATCACCCATGGTGAATTTTGGCAGCCTGAAAGATGCAGGGATGGAAAGAGAGACTCAGAGGACACTCCGGTGAGCCAAATGACTAATGCTGTTTAAGGAAACACAAAGAATTATCTCCTCAGTACCAGAGGCAAAATTCAACCATTGTAAGAAGCTGCTTAATGCTAAGAAAGCTTCCCCTGGAGAATGATACAAAGAATACATCATTAGTCAAAACTTACTTGTCACAGGGAGCAAATAACAGGTAGCAGAGGGAAAGAGAGAGGAAAAACAAATGCTGATGAGAACATTATAGATTCTGAATCCAATAATATCTCCATATTTGCTTAGCTCAACATTACTGCTACAAATGGTACAGTCCTGCTCTTCCATCACCTGTTATTGTATGTGTCCATTATTTGTTTCCTCTGTGTGATTCTGGCTATGAATTCCCAGAGATTAATTGATTAGTGTTAGCAGCAAGAGAATTCTGGTGAAAAACTGCCTCATTCTAGAAGTTACCAAAAAAGAGAATTGGCAGGATTGTGGATCTATGCTTTCTCTCTACAGTGTAAGAATTTTAAATAAATATGAAAACCCTCTTTACAGGCTATTCCTTTAAACTGCATCAAGGAAAGATTATGGTTACATCATTCAATTTGCTGCACAGCTGAGCAACTACAATAGGCAATTGCACTTTCATTTGCTATTTTTTATGAACTATGTGAATGCCACCATTGGGCAGCACATACTGTCAGTGTCTCCAGGCCTCTAGAACAGAGAGCATACTATACCAATAAGACTGAATATAAACACTATAAGTATAGAGATAAAAGGGGTAATTACATAAAATAATAATTTTTTAAATGTTTCCATACTCCCTGAAGCAAGTAATAAAAGCATATTTGTGAGTGTACCTCTATACACATTACTGTTAGGGCTACGACCCTAGTACTTAGCTGCAATAAAAACCAAAAATAAATTAGAGGGAGAGCAAGTCTTCACCTCTATGGTCTGTGCTTAGAGGTTAGTCAGAAGATCATAAAAAAAGAATAGTGTTCTGTTTATCTGATCACAACGGGATTATCTCACCCTTCTTGATTTTGTTAATGCTGACAATCTGGAGAGACTGAAAAAAAACAAAAACAACCAAAAAAATTCTGCATTTACTCAAAGCCTTTACATGACAGGATAGAGGACAATACAAGAATGGCATGGTCTGTGAATTCGGGAGCAAGAATGACATAGAGGGTGTGTTTTAATGGCAAAACCATAGCTGTATCGCCTTCTATGAGCATATAGTCACATATAGGTTTAGAGTTAGACCTGACTGCATTGTCGTTGTAAAGAAGCTATTGTAGGTCTGTCTTTTCCAGTTGCTGAATCTGCCTGGGCACAGAGAAGGTGATCCTTGGACACTGACCAGCTGTCCTGGGCCCCTCTTTGCTCTAGGGCTTTGTCCCACAATACTTTGGCCAGCAGATCCCTGAAGTGATCAAACTCTGCATACCTAAAATCCAGGGTTGTAAGCTTGGCACATATCCTCCTAGTTGCCCTGAGGATCTTAAATTCTATTGCTTCATGGTCACTGCAGCCCAGGTTATCCCTGAGACTCACATTGGTCACCAGCCCTTCCCTATTGGTGAGAACAAGGTCCAGCATAGCACCTTTTCTTGTTGGTTCCTCTACCATTTGGAGGAGGAAATTGTCATCCATACATTCCAGAAACATCCTGGATTGCTGGTACCTAGCTGTGTTCTCCCTCCAGCAGATGTCAGGGTGGTTGAAACCCCCCACGAGGACCAGGGCTTGTGAACGTGAAGCCACTTCTCTTTGCCTGTGGAGTGCCTCATTTACTTGGTTCAGCTGGTCAGGTGGCCTGTAGCAGACCCCTACAGTAACATCACCTTCCCCTGTCTTCCCTTTAATCTTCACCCATATGGTCTCAACCAGCTCATCATGCTTGCCCAGGTGGAGCTCCAACCACAAATACAGACTGAGTGAGGAGTGGCTCAAGAGCAGTCTCTAGGAGAAGGACTTGATAATGTCAACTGATGAAAAACTCATCATGAGCTGGTAAGGTGCACTTGCAGTCCAGAAGGTCAACCATATCCTGGGGTCCATCAAAAGAAGTGTGACCAGCAAGATGAGGGAGGTGATGAGGGAGGTCATGAGGATGGTGTCTCTCATGAGACATCACATAGACCACTGTATCCAGTTCTGGTGTCCCCAGCATAAGAAAGTCATTGAACTGCTGGAGTGGGTCCAGAGGAGGGCCACAAAGATGATCAGAGGGCTGCAGAGCCTGCCCAATGGGGACAGGCTGAGAGAGCTGGGGTTGTTCAGTCTGGAGAAAATAAGGCTCTGGAAAGATCTTATAGCAGCCTTCCAGTATCTGAAAGGGGCCTACAAGAAAGCCATGAAGGGACTTTTTAAAAGGGCTTGTAGTGATATGATGAGAGGGAATGAATTGAAGCTTGAGGAGGTTATATTTAGATTAGATGTTAGAAAGAAATTCTTTACATTGAGGGTGGTGAGACACCAGAACAGGCTGCCCAGGGAGGCTGTGGATGCCCCCTTCCTGGAGGTGTTCAAGGCCAAGTTGGGTGAAGTCTTGAGCAACCTGGTCTAGTAGAAGGTTGTCCCTGCCTGTGACAGTGGTATTGGATCTAGGTGATCTTTAATGTTCCTCCCAAGCCAAATCATTCTACAAATCTGTGAATAAAAAAAAATTCAATAGCTTTTGTATTATCAAAATCTTTTATTACTTGTAGAAAGCCCTAGGTGGCATACCAAGAAAAATATGACCTTCCTACTCAGACAAAGTCGTACACAATTGCATCTTCTTTTGCAGGGTAGTGAGAATAGTATGTTATGAGTGATGAAAGTCTTCAAGGGCACTGTGTTTGAAATGGTGCTATTTGCTTTCTCTGCCCTAGTGCAGACAGACTACTTATCACTCTAATTGAATCAGTGACTTATTCTTATAGACAAACATCCACTTTGGCATTCCTGGAAGGCTGTGAAATACATAAAGACAACTAGGTCTGTGCTGTCAGGAGTGTCATGTCAAAGTAACACATGCATTAAATGACACTGACACTCATGCTATGGTAGCACACTGTGAGACAAAGGGAGATTCTGTGATATGTGACCATGCCAGTCACTGAGAACAGCTGTGGAGAGGTGTATCTTGGTGTACAGGGGCTTTCCTGAAGTTTTTCCTTGGTAGTGAAATGTCAGGGTAGCAGAGAGACCTGTCAGGAGCCAGCAATACTTGTGGAACAGCCTGACAGAGCCCCCATAATCCAAAAGGAGATGGTTAGCAGCCTTCTGCACCACTTAGACATACATAAGTCTATGGGGTTGGATGGTGTACACCCAAGGGTACTGAGAGAACTGGCACAAGATTGCACCAAGCCACTTTCCATCATTTACCAGCAGTCCTGGCTAACTGGGAAGGTTGCAGCTGACTCGAGACTGACAAAGATGACACTCATCTACAAGAAGGTCTGGAAGAAGGACCGGGGAACCGTAGACCTGTCAGTCTGACCATGGTGCTGGGGAAAGTCATGGAGCAGATCATCTTGAGTGCCATTATGCAGCATGTACAGGGCACCCAGGTGATCAGGCCCAGGAAGCATGGGTTCATGAAGGGCAGGAACCTGATCTTGTTCTACAAGAAGGTGACCCACGTACTGGATGAGGGAAAGGCTGTGAATGTTGTTTACCTGAACTTTAGTAAAACATTTGAAATTGTCTCCCACTGCATCCTCCCAGAGAAACTGGGTGCTTGTGGCTCAGTTGGATGGGCACTTTGCTAGGTGAAAAACTCACTGGCTAACCAGGCCCAAAGAGTGGTGAGTGGAGTCAAAACCAATTGGTGGCTGCTCACAAGTGGTTTGTCCCAGGGCTCAGCATTAGGGCCAATTCTCTGTAATATTTTTATCAATTATCTGGAAGAGGGGATTAAGTGCACCCTCACTAAGTTTGCACTAAGAAACTAAGCTAGGAGGGAATTTTGATCTGCTTGAGCATATGAAGCCTATGCAGAGACACCTGCACAGGCTGGACTGATGGGACAAGGCCAATTGTATGAGTTCAACAAGGCCAAGTGCCAGGTCCTGCACTTGGGTCACAACAACCTCATGCAATGCTACAGGCTGGGGGAAGAATGGCTGGAAAGCTGCCTAGTAGAGAAACACCTGGAGGTATTCATCAATAGCCAGCTGAACATAAGCAAGCAGTGTGCTCTTGTGGCCAAGATGGCCAACAACATCCTGACCTATATCAGAAATAGTGTGACAAGCAAGAGCAGAGGAGTGATTATCCCCCTGTACGCACACTGGTGAAGCCCCACATCAAATACTGTGTTCATTTTTGGTCCCCTCACTATAAAAAAAGACATTGAGATGCTGGAGTGTCAAGACAAGGGCAGCAAAGCTGGTGAAGTGCCTGGAGAATGTATCTTCTGAGGAGGGGCTGAGGGAATGTGACACCACTCAAAAGTACTGTGCTCAGTACCCCCAAAACAAAAGAAGGACATGAAACTTTCATAGTGGGTCCAGAGGAGGACCACAAATATGATCAGTGGGCTGGAGCACCTCTCCTATGAAGACAGGCTGAGAGAGTTTGGGAGAAGAGAAGGGTCCAAAAAGACTTTCTATCAACCTTCCAATATTTTAAGGGGGCTACAGGATAGGTAGAAAAGGAGATTTTACAAAGGTATTTAGTGACAGGATGAGCAGTAATGGCTTCAACAAAGATAGACTTAGGAGGAGGAAATTCCTCACCGTGAGGGTGAGGAGGCACTGGAAGAGGTTGCCCAGAGAAGTTGTGGAGTTTCCAACCCTGGAATTGTTCAAAGCCAAGCTGGTTGAGGCCTTGAGCAACCTGGTCTAGTAGGAGGTGCTTTAAGGTCCCTTCCAATCCAAACCATTCTATGAAAACAGGAGCACAGCACCTCTGCTCCTCCTGGCTGCAAAACAAGCTGAATGTTAGAAGGAATTAAATATTTAATTTTTTAAAAAATCATATATTTTGAGGTCCTGCATTTTGAACATCTGAGGCTGGCAGCACTTTGAATATTTAATGTCTGAAATATGAGCTATGTATATTGAACACAGCAGGTTATTTCAGATCCTTAATCAAATTGATGTGAGCTCTTATTCCCTGTAGATACTCTACAGTATTCTAAAATCCATAGACTTACTGCTCAATGAATTCATTTGATAGAACATTGACAGCAAGCATAACACCAAACCATGGGTGAGACAAATTCATACTAAAAACCAATCTTTGTTTCTTTGGCTGGACAGTGTTTTTCCCAGTAAATAGTAAGAAGTAGGTACAGCATGTGACTGTGTCATTTATGTTCATCTGTTTCTCTGCTGATGGAGTCCAAAATCTAGAATTACTTCAGTCATCTTACAGCATCAACTGATGAACATTTCAGAGGCAAATACTCAGATCAGGAACTAGCTTTTTTCCAGAAAGAAACCCCAAACAACTAGAAGCAGCTGTGCAGAACTCAACACGCTTTATGAGAATCCCAGAAATAAACAGGGAAAAGAGTTGATAGGAGTCAAAGAGATACATTGTAAAACAAACATGTTCTATGTCATCTCCTGCCCAGCTAACCACTGCTGGGGTTAGGAGGGGGTAATTCTTTGGGCATTTTAATATAGAATGCTATTTAAATAAGAAAATAAATAAATCAACCTGTCTATTTGAGATATAGATACAAATAAAGAACCCCACTAAACACCCAAAACCTGGGTGAAACCCACATCCCAATCCAGTAACAGGGATAAAAACAATTACCTTCACAAAACAGCTCTTCTCTGAATCATTATTCTGTGCATGTGTGCACTTCTGGATCAGAAGATAGTGCCAAGGAAACTGGATTATTCAGGATGAGAAAGAAATCTTTAGTCAAAAACCTAGCCATCAATTGTATGCTACTTAAACTAGATCTTCTTTGTTTTTAAATATCAGACCAAATCTGTATAGCTGCATAAGCATAAATCTATAAAACATTCAACCTTACACACACATTAAAAGATTATGTGGAATAGAGGAGCAAAAGGATGTCTGTTTGCCAAAAATACAGAGTAGAAGAGCAAAATTTCTAACAAAGTGGGGGGGAAATGAGTATTTCAGTGTAAATGAAATGTCTCACTGCATTAAGAAAAAAAAAAGTTCTGTTTATAACAACTGCTCCACACAAACAGCAATGACAGCAAGTTGCAAAAGCAGCCTCTCCTACAATGCTTAGTGATTTAAAGCCATTACTTTCTAGCAGTCACCCTAATATGATTTTCCAGTGCATTGTTTCTCTCTCTGTCTATTATCATTTATTACACACATTTTTAGGGTGGTGATTTTATGAGCCCATTTCAGTCATATTTTTTTGTTTTACAAAATTTATTTATGTAAATGAACATGGAAATAATTAACAATTGCATAATCCATTAGCAAATTATTAGAATATGTGAGACATTATGATTAACGATGGGAAAAGAGCACCTTTTTTTCTTATTTAGATATCTATTATGTATCTACTAATTATTCTAAAAATAGTGAAGAAAGAAAACCCTTTTGAGGGGGAAAAGTACAATGTAAATGAGAATTCCTCTCCTTTGCTGCTTCAACACCATAATTAACTTGCTTTCTTCCCAAAAATATGATAATGGCATGTGGGAAAAACATAGTATTCAAGTAAAAAATGAAAAGAACAATGAAACAATGACAACTTTTTCTATTCAGAAAGGACCATTAATAATAATAATTCTAAAAGATGCTACTGCCTCATGCCCAGCTCCAGGGTTTCAGTGTTTTTCACTTGTATATGATCAGAATATGACTAATAGTACCAAAATTTAATAATCTATAATTCTATAGCAATTTTTCATTAATTTTTATCAACTGTTTTCAGGCTGCACTCATATTACCAGACCAGAAAGTATCAGATTTTAGAAAAATATTGTTAAAAAACACTGTAAACAAGAAACCTTGGAATTCTAACAAGATTTTTTTTCCCCAAAAAAGTTGCATTTACTCTTTTTTTTAAAACATCTGTAATGCCATCTGTGTTCACAGACTACCGAGATCCTTTGTAAATCAAGCAAATCTTTTGGTATCAATTTTAATTATATTGCTAAACCTGGAAACCAAGAGATGCTTTGGGTTTGCCCATCAAAAGTGAGAAAGTAGAAAATCTATGCTTAAGTTCAAGACTTAAAGCACACCAAAACACTTCAAAGAGTCTCTCAGGTAGACTTTTTTCTGTTTAATTATGTAATATGATTTTTGGTGAGGGACAAGGAAGTAAGCCAGCAACACATGGCAAAGCGGTTAAAGTATTTTGGAATGCAACTCTTATGATTGTGTTTATAACTTAACAGGCAAGAAAATATTCTGGGCTTAGCTTTCTACTTTTCCACATGAAATTTG
This sequence comes from Colaptes auratus, assembly GCA_015227895.2. Taxonomy (NCBI): domain Eukaryota; kingdom Metazoa; phylum Chordata; class Aves; order Piciformes; family Picidae; genus Colaptes; species Colaptes auratus. The sequence goes on along the minus strand of CM037640.1, from coordinate 34,417,536 downwards.
AAATTGCTTAAAAGTATTTACCCTTGTGAAAACCTGAACTATTACTTCTTTTCCAGCATGAGAGACATTCTGGCTATTCCTTCTGTGAGAGAGAGTGATTCCTTCTTTACCGAGAGAGTGATTGCCCACTGGAATCAGCTGCCTGTGGAAGTGGTGGAGTCACCTTCATTGGAGGTGTTCAAGAAGAGGCTTGATGGGGTGCTTGGTGCCAGGGTTTAGTTTTTTAGTTGTTTAGGTGGGTTGTATTGTACTGTATTGTATTGTATTTAGGTGGGTTGGATTGGTTGATGGGTTGGACGTGATGATCTTGAAGGTCTCTTCCAACCTGGTGTATTGTATTATTATTATAGAAGGCACACGTTTTCTTATCACGGCCTTTGCATGGGGCTAACAAACTGCCCTGTGTAACAGCTCCATTTTAAAGCTTTTGATGTTGTTGTATATTTTCTTTTTAGTGGGAATTGCCCTACTCCTGAATCTAAAAATCACAGGAAAGCAATGAAAGAAGTATCTCTCTGCACCATCCTGTCAGTCATTGATAAGGCTGTGAATCACAGGCAACTAAAAGAGAAAATTAAATCATTAAATCAGCAAGAAACAATGTTCAAGCCTGGCTATTCCTCTTACCTGCATATCCCAACACATACTGCTTTGGTGGAAATCCTTCTGGATCCTCTGTAGGTCTTTTTTGTCTCAACATACATGCAGACTAACCAGATGTGGAAAAAACGGGCCTCTTTCTCTACTCATGTGTGTTTTATGTTTCTTATTCAAACACCTTGCCCCATCTCACTAAAAAGGGAAAAGGCACTGTCCTTACCCCACCACTCAGGGCTGAGGTTTGGAAAACCTCTCAACTTTATAGTGATACTGGCTATATTGCATCTAAGTGACACTTTCAGAACAAGGTGAAGGATTTACCTGAAATCCTTCTAGAAGTTTGAAAGATGCTTTGGGGACACAGCACTCACCCAACTTTCATTAAGCATCAGCCTTCCTTTTGGTTGCTAATGAAGCAGGCTGAGTGCAACTTGGGAAACACAGCTGCAAGGCTTTGCTTGAGTGATTTCTCATGTAATTATCTATCAAGCAGCTACCAAGAGCTACTATTCAGTCCCCTCCAGCCAGCCAGAAGCTCTCTTAGCATTCAGGTGAATTGTGGCAGGATTGCAAGTATTTTAGCAACACTTTTAAGATAAAGAAGTGAATAACTATGACCATTCCCCTAAGGACTGATCTGAAAAGCAAGGAAAATCTACCTGGGTTATCAAACCATGTGCATTATTCCTTCTGTCACTTACTTTTCTCTTTCCTCTTCTACACTTCCTTATTAAAAAAACCCAAAACTCTGTTGATACTGCCATAAACAACATGCTGCAGTAACATGATTCCAACTCAAGAAGAGAGAAAAAACCTCAGATGTCAGAGAGGATGTGATTAAAAAATATTCACACAATTACATAATAATTAAATAAAATAATATTAATATAAATATTACATAAATGGTTACAACTCATTCTTAATTTTCATTACTTTCCAAAGAAGATGGGTTAATAGTGGAATAGCATATTTTAAATTAAAATGTCAAGTCATACTATGTTTGGCACTTCCCTGTATGCCTGGTTTTAATAGGGCCTAATCAATGAAGGGCTGTGCTTGCCCTGAGGTGATAGGCAGGTAGGCAGGGGTGCTCTCTTTGCCTCTTTCTGTAGTGCCTATGCCTGTCCCTCTTTCCCTCCCTGTTAGCTCAGAAACAATGTTCCAGGATTGCAGCTTTGCAAAGTCACCTTCAAACGGTGTATTTCAGGCTGAAGAGCTACAAATCACAAAGTGCAGCTATACTACAGCTAGTTTAGCTCAACATAATGCCTACATCCCAGACTGGGTTGTTATTTTTTTTTTTTTTTAGTATTGCCATAGTTATATTTTTAATCTCCTGTCAGGTGCAACATAATTAAATTATATTGTGTTGCATGTGACTGATTTACAAAGTCAATAGTTAACAGTTGCAATGACTTCCAGGCCGCGATGGCTACTCCCAATTTCTGTCCTTAGAGTAAGGAGAACAGAATGACACACAGGGTCATAATGGTATCATTGCAAGCACATATGTCAGTGGTCCAAGGCCTCACCTTTACATGCCATGCTGCAGGTAGTAGTGGTACAGAACCTACCTATTGTATGGCACAGCCTCCAGGAGGTCATGTTTGACAGCTTGAAATTGTCACACCTTCAGATGTTCTGGTTCAATTCAGGTGTGCCCAGGAGATATCACCCACACCCACACTGAATTTAAAAAAAAAATAAAGAAGAAGAAGTGCAGTCCAGTGAAGTTATTTAGGTGTTAGGAACTTGAGAAGAGAGACAGTAATAAAGAAAGATCAACTGCTTCACAGCAATCCTTCAGACAGAAACATTAATGAAAAAAGAGCAAGCGTGCTTACTATACCTGATCAAGTGAGAGAGGTATACAGACATTGTCCCCTCTAATGAAGAAAAATCATGTAATAATTGCAGGTACCCCAAGTAAGGACACAAATTGTAGGAGCAATCTAAGTCTTATACATCAGACAACTGCATGATTGAGACAGAAGGGAAAAAAACATAAGTGCACAGATATGAAAGATGAAATCATGTATTAGGTGTAGTTGGGTAGAGAGAAAGAGGCAGCAACACTCCACCTGCATGATCTTTTAATCATGTGAAACCAACTTGAGTTTGTTTCCAGCACATGCAAGGTCTACAGTGCAAACTTATTCAAGTACCAACTAGGGGGCTGAGAAAAAACAAAACATAGTAGTTGGAAAAAATCCTTGAGTACACTGACAGATTACAGTCAACAAACAAACACACACACACACACAATTTCCTCCTCCCAAAGCCCCAGATAAGTAGCTATTGGTACCAGGTATCAAAATAACTAGGGCTAAAAACTAAGAGTAGATCAGCTCCAGATTTGGATTCTGCCCAGAATGGAACTCTCTACCTTCTGAAGCATCACAGAGCTTCTGAGAGAGATAGCAGAAAAGCCATTTTGCAGCACTCTGCAGAGCTCTACCTCCACCACAGTGGTGAGATCTGGCTTTCTTTCAAGGACAAAACCAACATACATGCAAACAAAGCAGGCAATGACTCATATGACTCTTCATTTTTTAAGCCCACAGTAAAGAGATAACCAGGATATCAATGACAGATCAGGGCAGAAGTGGAGAAGCGGAGCCAAATGCAAAAGAAGGGTAGAAAAATGAGTAAAGTGGTATCATAAACTATCTTTCATTTTTTCCACAATAGGTTCATTTCTGCCTCTCTATCCTTCTCTCACACACACACCAGGTAGCAACAGAACCCTATGAAAAATATAGATCTTTTATTTCTACCCCACTGTCATGCAGTTCTGTTTCCTAGGGGACAAAAACAATCTCCATGAGGGATTTTTCCATGCATGAAATGGGTTTGGAAATAAATGGTGTCACAAAAACAGCTGTTTGAAAGACTGTGTCCCCTTGTGAGGATCAGCCTATATTATCTGATTTTTATTTTGTAACAGCCCCAAACAGTAAAATATAGAAAATTAAATGTATGTTCTTCGTGTATTTTTTCTAATATTACTCATACTGTTCAAAGTATATTTACCTACTCCACACATCTTGGCAAAATGCGCTAGGATACACAGCTTAGGCATCTTTTCCTGCTGTTATGACTATTAAACAAATGTGTTTGCAAATTTCTTTCATTGCTGCTTAACTTCAAAAAAAACCCCACAAGTGTTCTATTGTGTGATAAAATTAGTTTAGGAGCATAACTTCAGCCAGATACAAAGTTTACAAAGCTCTGAGGGGTCTAGACTCCTGCAATTTTAGTGATACAATTAACTTACAGCTCTCTGTGGTTCATGAGCAAGTGGGATTGCCTTCAGAGTCCTTCTGAGGAACAACTGCCCCTGAGCAGTAAAATACATTGCTCTGCTTGGGCTCCAGTTGGCAAGCAGATTGCACACATAAGAATGACTTCAGAGACCCTCCACTTTCCACTCATGTGCATGCAACTTCATTCACATAAACTACCTAAAAATAACTTCCCTGTTGAAATTTTCCTACTTTCCCACAGGCAGAAGGATATACATTTATACAGAACTAAAATGAATGTAGCTAACTGACAGAATCACAGAATGTTAGAGGCTGGAAGGGATCTCAAGAGATCATCCAGTCCAACCCCCCAGCCAAAGCAGGATCATCTATATCAGGTCACACAGGAAGTCATCCTGGTCGGTCTTGAATATCTCCAGAGGGAGAGAGACACTGCACAAACACCCTGGGCAGCCTGTTCCAGTGTTCTGTCACCATCACAGTGAAATAATCCTTCCTCCTGTTTCCATGGAACTTCCTATGCCTCACCTTCCACCCATTGCCCATTGTCCTGTCATTGGGCATCACTGAGAAGAGGCTGGCTCCATCCTCTTGACACTCATCCTTTGCATATTTATAAGCATGAATGAGGTCACCCCTCAGTCTCCTCTTCTCCATCAATAAATTGGGGGTTGTGAAGCATATTTCAGTGCTCATGTGCAAAATTATTACTAGACATATTACCAGTTTTTTAGATATTAATGGAGATAATCTTTAAAGAGTTTAATATCAAAAGGTATGTTTTTTGAGGAACATTTCTGAAAGAAGTTATTTGCTTTTGCATTGTTAAGGTGATTTTTAAATGATTGTTAATAGGACAAGATCTGAAGGGTTTTTTTTAGATATTTTTAAATAAGAAAATTATCCTTTTATAGCAGATTTGTCTTAGTTCTTTGAAAGGTACTTAGATGTTAATTTAAAATGTTGGCTTACCTATTTTGGGACAAGATGAGCATGTTTTAAATGCTGATTTACAACATTTTAGGCATAAATCTAAGAAAATGGTATAGGACTGTGTTTAACAAAATACAAGCCTCCAGCAGTAAATTGCTCATAAGAAAGGAAAACATTAGATAATACTTTCTGACCAGAGAAAGACAATACTCCAGCAATTCACACAGGAAAAAATTACTTCTGAAAATTCTCAGAAGGAAACCAATTTTGACATGACATCTGATGGAATGGAGTTTCTAATTAGAAGTCTTCCAAAGGAATGCCAGAGTCAACTAATTATTTCATCATCCGATTAGGGGAACCAGCAGTTTCACAGTGAGATTACAAAATCAATGAAGGGGGGACTAAAACATTTTGATTTAAAGTGTTTCTAGTGTTAATGGAAGGGCACCTCTGTCACTGGCTGCATATCATTAAACACCCTTCTTAGTTCCCTTTGCTCACTGTAGCTGTGAAGTACAGGCACAGGTAGGCTTCTCTGAATGAATGGAGACTCCCTACTTGGTGTATTCCTCTCCTCTTGAGCTCAGACCTTCCTCTCCTATTCACTGAGCATGCTAAAGTCCAGGATTCTTTTTTTTTTAAAAAAAAAAAGCTCATATAGTAGAGCAAAACAGAAAAAGAAGGATTTTTTTCCAAGTTAAATATCGACAGAAAAAGCACCTTTTTCCTTAAATGCCCCCAGCAGTGAGCACAAGTAGCTGAACCCACAGAAAGCAGGTAGAGGATGTTACTTACTTTGGACTAAGACTTTGCCTATTGCCATTGCAACAAGGCACAATAAAGTCTTATTCACCCAAGGGTAATTCTCTATGCACAGGCAAACCTCTGATGCATAGTATCATGGTCCTAACATACATTTCCCTGGGGGCTCCTCTCCCTGGTCTACCAGCTTGATTGCTTGAATACTTATTACAGTAAATCAAGTTACTGAAGCAGGAAATCAGATGGCGTACAAAAAATTTATACTAGTCTTAGTCTCCACCACCCTAAAATGTGCAGCCCAAACAAACATCTACCTGATCTATCACAGAATTTAATTCATCTGAGTGAAAGAGCCTATTGCAAAAGCACTCTGGTCCTGTGTAAGTGATAGCATGCAGTTATGTGATCACCATGGATTAAATCAGTGGTATATATAGATTCTTCATTAGAATGCTGATACTTGAACTAATGTCTAGGCTATTCCATCAGAGGTGGATCCATTAATTTTTGTGACCTTCCTTTCCGATGTTCCAACAGCAGCTCCCAACTACAGGTAGAATTTTTGTATGTCTACTTACATCTGGGACATGTGCGGTAGGGCTGGTGGACATAGCCACCATCTTCATCTATACTGATACACAAAAATTATCAAGATCCAGTCAGAGTATTAATACCTGAAAATGTAGTATCTCCTTGTGAATGACGGTATTGAGCACATGTCCCATATTACCTCACTTGGAATATGAGACTTGTTCTCATCCAGTACTGATAATATGAATCCAAGGCAAATTCACTGAAGCAGAGTTTGAAGCAGGTACACAGACCAGAACACCAGAAAAATAAAAGTGGGGAAATATAATTGGAAAAATTGATTGCTAAAAATAAATAAATAAACAGTTGCAAATTTCTATCATACAGCTTCAGTTACAAATCAATTTTTATTTCATCTAATCTTATTTTCCATTAAAAAACTGTTTTCATTAATGACAAGCTACTATTGGGAATGCATTCTAGACAGAAAAGATACTTCTTCATGTTGAAAAAGCAAGTACAACCACAGAGCATTGCAAGCCTGTAACTGGTAGAGAGCGTATGTGAATGAAGGAGCATTGCTACAGCATTGTACTCTTAGAGAACATTTCCATTCGCATTTGTGTGTGTGTGTCAGGACATCAGGTAATGGTGCAAAAACTAAGTGGTTACTATGATATATCATTGTTCTGAGGGGCAATCTGGAAACCAGTGGGAGTTTCTGCATTGCTCCATGCCTCCTGCATCAAACAAGTGGTTTAAGTGGGGTTTGTCTATAAAATGTAAGTGATGTCATCATTCTGACTTTATAGGCAAGAGAGAAAGAGAAAGCATCTCCAGGCATTGACTCATCTATCTTTTGTGTCTGGAAAGGATAAATGGACTCCTAGAGTGGTTTGTCTCTCTTCATTGACTAGACAGTGTCTAGACCAGCAAGTTACACTAAATTAATCTCTATATCATAAAGGCAGGGTATGTGATTCTCACTGATGTTACATGTTAGCTCATCCTGAGTCAATGGCAAAAACCTGAGCGATAAAAGGAATAACAAAGGAACAAAAGTTTAATGCAGAAGTTTGCCCATTTTGAAAAATGTATGTTCCCATTTCCCTATCACAAAACTCTCTGGCCACTCAAGAAAACATAAGGATATAATGCTTAGAGAAAGACCTTCACTTTTAGTTTATGGACAAATGGCAGATACAGATACAGACACTTCTTCAGGTGTATGCCAGTGGCAGGGGCTGACTGATGCACTCGTGGTTGCCCCACGGTTTACTGCAGGTTTAGAGAACAAAACCTCAGTAAAAGTACAGAGGGATTTTTAAAGTGAATTTTAAAGTCTGCCCTTTCAAAGTTGTTCATCTTATTTTGTAGAATGGCTACAAAGCTCATGACTCACACTCTAAATCTGGTGCATCGTTTTTCCTGCTAGTGCAGTATTTAATAACATTTTTATTATCGACATGGGCAAGCTGTTTGTGCTTTATTTTTATTAAAGAGAAGATGAAACTGTGAATGATTTTAAAATAATTCCTTTATGAGTAAGACTTCCTACATGATAAATAATGAAATAGGTAAGTAGCCCCATATTACAGAGAGGAAACAGTAGCAAAGTTTCATTGACTTATACTTGGCTGCATCAACACATAGATTGGTGGCTTTCAAATTACACTCTTGGGACCCCTGGCAGGTCCATGAACCTCTTTTAGAAGATCCATATGTTCTCTGTACATCATTCCATAAGTCTAATGGAAATATATTGACAGCTGTAAATCAAACTCCACCACATTAGACAGTGCTGTACCAGCACTGGCATGAAGTCTAAATAATTATAATGACCTTCTGGCCACTGTCTTAATCATTGTAATGTTGGGCACTGAGTACATTCCACTATTTGCTGTGCTGCAGGAAAGAGCAGTACACAAGCCACACTGTATTTTTACTACAAAGTCACCAATACTGACATTGATTAACAAAAACTAAATGGGTGCAGACATTTGTGGAAATGTATTTACCTCTTTCCATTTCAGGGCTGGGTTGGTGTAGTTTTCTGCTACCTACCTGCTCAATGAAAGAAATATATATTAAAAGTATGCATTAATTCAAATAAATTATCACCAGAGTACTGAACACTAAGAAATCAAAATCCATCAAACAGAATCTGAAACATGGCATACATGGTTACTGTGGTATCCACTGTCCTGAAGGGTCAAATCCCAAAACATGCCCTAACTCAGACAATAGGTTAAGCACCTGTGAATGTGTAAACCTGGACAGTTCCTGGGGGCCAGCTGGTCAAGATGAATGTGTACCATGTGTAATTAACTTTGTGAATTGTGTGTGCTCCTGGCCATGTTTGGTTATGCCCCATTCTATAGGTTCAGGTTTCTGTTACCAAAGGGCATTAATTGTCTTGGGACAGTATTTAAACCAGCTGAGAAGGTAGGCAACTTGCCTTGTTCTCACCCAGACAGCCACAAGAGCCAAATGATGCCAGAGTGGCAGCTGGAGAGCTTGTCCTAACAGGCAATAACTAAACCCAGGCCTTGCAGCTGGACCAAGGCAGAAAGGGGAAAAGCTCCAAGAGACTGAATCCAAAAGACCCATGGGAGACTACAGCTCAGTGACTGAACACACGAGAAAGAGTGTGGGGTCACTACAGGCTGGGGTCAGAGTGGCTGGAGAGCTGCCAAACAGAGAGGGACCTGGGGTGCTGATTGACACCCACTAAACATGAGCCACAGTGTGCCCAGGTGGCCAAGAAGGCCAATGGCATCCTGGCCTGTATTGGGAATAGTGTGGCCAGCAGAGCAGGGAGGTCATTCTGCCCCTGTACTCTGCATTGGTTAGGCCACACCTTGAGTACTGTGTCCAGTTCTGGGCCCCTCAGTTTAAGAAGGACATCGAGACACTTGAACGTGTCCAGAAAAGGGCTACAAGGCTGGTGAGAGGCCTTGAGCACAGCCCTATGAGGAGAGGCTGAGGGAGCTGGATTGTTTAGCCTGGAGAAGAGAAGGATCAGAGGTGACCTCATTGCCCTCTACAACTACCTGAAAGGTGGTTGTAGACAGGAGGGGGTTGGTCTCTTCTCCAGGCAACCAGCACCAGAACAAGGGACACAGTCTCAAGCTGTGCCAGGGGAGGTTTAGACTCGAGGTGAGGATGAAGTTCTTCACTGAGCGAGTCATTCGTCATTGGAATGGGCTGCCCAGGAGGTGGTGGAGTCGCCGTCCCTGGAGGTGTTCAAGGGGAGATTGGACGTGGCACTTGGTGCCATGGTCTAGTTGTGAGGTCTGTTGGGACAGGTTGGACTTGATGATCCTTGGGGTCTCTTCCAACCTTGGTTATACTGTGATACTGTGATACTGTGATAGAGAGGCCCCCCTAGACCTCTCCGAGCCAAGAGCCACTAGAATTATAGTCACAACATCTGGGAAGATACTGGACAGAGGAACGAGTTGTGAGTCCACGGCTACTCTGCTACAGAATCCCATTTGTGGGAAACCACAGATCACAGCACCTCTAGTTCCAGTTTGAATCACTGTATTGGAAATTATTAGATCTGTGTTTAAATCATTTAACTGTCTTCATATATGAAAGGTATCACTCACAACCGAATAACAGAACCTGTAAATATACTTTGTAAATAAGTTACGTCGGTGTTTGAAGATACCACTGTGCACAGTATTGAATAGTAAAATATATTAAAATATACATTTTATTACATCCACAGAAAAGCCTTCCTATCACTCACCAGTATTGACTGTCTCTTCAGTATCTTTACAGCAGCTCTGCACATATTCTTTTCATTTTTGTTTTGCTCAGATGAAGCTTGAAAACAATTTCAAATAAGAATCAAATTATTTCTGTACCAATGCTCAGCTGTTGGTAAACTGTTTAAAAGATTTTTTTGACTCTACATATATTTTTAAACATAATTCCATAGCTTCCCTTCTAATGTCACTGAGCTTAAGGCCAGAAGGGGGTCTTTGATCATCTCGTATTGCTTGTTACATGTATGTGGTCAATAGATTACACCTACTTCTTCCTCCATTACACATGGCACTTTGTGTATTTGATTGTGTATTTTCTGTACTCCAGAAAAGCAATTACTTTTTATTTGGGAAAAACAAACAAACAAACAAAAACATTCAGCAGTTTTTTATTGGTTTGTTTTTGTGGGTTAATTTCCTAATTCTTAAGCATTATCACCACTAATTTTCTTTTAATGTCTCCTTTTCTGAACAGAAGCCAAGGACCAGCTCTTAGCTATGATCTTTCTTTTTGGATACTGAATAACCTTGTGATCCACAGAGTCCACTTTGTGATACTTAATCAAATTATTTCAGTTTTAGTTATAAACTAAGCAAATTCAAGTGTCCAGCCCTTTCCTTCTCCTGCTTTAGCTCCCTGACAGTGCAAAGTCTAGAAAAGCAACAGGAGCAACTGTTCTGGTCACTTTTTGTCCCTCAGCTGCCTTCTCTTTTCTGTTGACATGGTATTTGCACAGCTGGATGTTGAATCAGTCTGAAAATATCTTGGTGCAGAAGAAAGGGAAGAATCAAAGGAGGAAACAGTACAAAGACTACAGGTCCAGACCTGTAGTAGACTAGACTTGTCTTTTTCAGCCAATGTTTTGGTTTATACCAACTTCATGTCTTGTGCAGCTATGAGATAAAGCAGTCTGGTCAGCTCATTGTTCATTATTTCTCCATATTTCTCATCTCAGATTTTTCAAAATCACTCCTCAAGTATAGGTTCAGGAGATGAATGTATCACAGTATCACAGTATCACTCAGGTTGGAAGAGACCTCAGAGATCATCGAGTCCAACCTGTCACCACAGACCCCATGACTAGACCATGGCACCAAGTGCCACATCCAATCCCCTCTTGAACACCTCCAGGGACGGTGACTCCACCACCTCCCCGGGCAGCCCATTCCAATGGCGAATGACTCTCTCGGTGAAGAACTTTCTCCTCACCTCGAGCCTAAACTTCCCCTGGTGCAGCTTGAGTAGTGTCACTCCTGCTAATGCCTCTTGCCAAAATAACAACACCTGCTTCCTGCTATTCATTATTCTCCTCTTTACATGGCCAACACTCTCATTCACCTCTTCCACAGCACTGGACAAGGAATCAGATTGAATTGCTTCACCATTATAATGCTTAAACCATTTTCAATACTAACTGTCTTCCTAGATGTGATCCCCTCTATTGATGGAATCCTAAATTTCTTAGAAAACATGACTATTTCTCCTAAAAAGGGAAATACACGCCTGTGTACATGTATAAAATTGGTCTCCCTCTCACAGTTGTTAATAGATTTGGAACCGGGAATTGCTTTTTGCCTGGATATACATTTTTTTTAATATATCATCTTGCTTTTAATCATTTTCATCTTATAATGAAGGCAGAAATGGAAAATTAAGTGTCAAATAAAGTTGTTTTTCTTTTGTGGAGAAATCATTGCATCATACGTGAATATCAAAAATATTTGCATCCTCTCACATTTTTCTTGGCTTTCCCCCTTCTCCTGTTTGAAAATTGTTGCTCATGTATTTGAATAATGAATTTTCCCTCCTGCATGCAGAAAGCAGTCTGTGGATAATATATTCACAGCAAATATTCATACCATCCTTGAAAATGTGCATACTTCATTGTTGGAAAAGCAGAGCGTAATTTTTGTAGACAGACTTAGGAAGAAATTGCTGGGAAGGTTTGCAGACTAGCACAGCACTGCCACAACTGCCTGAATGTGGATAACAGATAGTGTCCCATATCTTTTCAGGTTGATCAGGCATTGCAAAATGCTGATGAAGTGACTGCTTTGTGCAATGAGTGAAAAGAAACAAAAGAGCAGCTTCATATTGTATAATCAATCATAACTGTACCTCTTGTGACTAATGCTTTAATATCTTTAAATTAAGAGAATTCTTTTCCCCTAGAGCTTATAGCTCAACTCTTGTTTTGGTTTTGGTTTATTTTTTAACCCTACTCTATTAAAACTGCAATCTCTTAATTGTCTGGCTTACCAATTATTAGTTGGGTCTACAGGACTCCTTCTAACTAAATATTCTCTGACTGAAGGCACTTTTGGTGGTCTTCATTTCTCTACATATTTTAAAAGGCAAAATTCTGCCCCAAAATTCTGTAAAGTAATCTGGTAGAAATCATTGAATGTAACATTTGGAATATGGAATCATAGAATCAGTTGGAAAAGACCTCAAAGATCATCAAGTCCAACCTGTCACCCAAGACCTCATGACTACTACTCATTTGCAAACAAGTAAACATGACCTGATTTGAAAAGCAGCCTGCAGTTCTTCTGAGTATATGCCTGCCCATCCATTACCAGCTTAACAAGTCAAGCAGAAGAGAGAAAAATGACAAAAGACAGGTAACCACTTGCATCTTCTGTCCTCAGGGACTTTAAGTAGGAAGAAGGACTCTGCCTCTATGGCTTTTTGTGGACTCCCTTTGCTACTCTAAAAACATGGAGCAAATGTTACAATTCCACACTGCAGCAACGTTAACCTTAGCACTACATAGTGGTGCTAATCAGGACAAGGAGCAACTTTCTTGACTGCTTCTCTATGCTACTACTACTTGTGTTCTTTGGGATCTTCAAGATTCATAGAATCACTAAGGTTGGAAAAGACCTCAAAGCTCATAAAGTCCAACCTGTCACCAGTGCTTAGTATAGGTGCACAATGACTTCCCTGCTCCTGCTGGCCACACTATTCTTGATGCAGGCCAGGATGCCATTGGCCTTCTGCGTCACCTGGGCACAGTGCTGGCTCATATTCAGCTGGCTGGCAACCAGGACCCCCAGGTCCCTTTCTGTCTGGCTGCTTTCCAGACACTCTGACCCCAGCCTGTAGCACTGCATGGGGTTGTTGTGACCAAAGTGCAGCCCCTGACACTTGGACTTGTTGAATGCCATCATGTTGGACTCTGCCCATCTGCTCAGCCTATCAAGGTCCCTCTGCAGAGCTCTTCTAGCCTCTAACAGATCAACTCCTGCCCCCAGCTTGGTGTCATCTGCAAATTTACTGGTGATGGACTCAATCCCCTCCTCCAGATCATCAATAAAGATATTGAACAGGATGGGGCCCAGCACTGATCCCTGGGGGACACCAGTAGTGACTGGCTGCCTTTCACAGTATAAACAATGAAACAATGAATGGGGCCTTTCACAGTATAACCAGGTTGGAAGAGACCCCAAGGATCATCAAGTCCAACCTGTCCTAACAGACCTCACAACTAGACCATGGCACCAAGCGCCACGTCCAATCTCCCCTTGAACACCTCCAGGGACGGCGACTCCACCACCTCCCTGGGCAGCCCATTCCAATGACGAATGACTCGCTCAGTGAAGAACTTCCTCCTCACCTCGAGTCTAAACCTCCCCTGGCACAGCTTGAGACTGTGTCCTCTTGTTCTGGTGCTGGTTGCCTGGGAGAAGAGACGAACCCCCTCCTGTCTACAACCACCTTTCAGGTAGTTGTAGAGAGCAATGAGGTCACCTCTGATCCTTCTCTTCTCCAGGCTAAACAATCCCAGCTCCCTCAGCCTCTCCTCATAGGGCTTGTGCTCAAGGCCTCTCACCAGCCTTGTTGCCCTTTTCTGGACACGCTCAAGTAGCTCGATGTCCTTCTTAAACTGAGGGGCCCAGAACTGGACACAGTACTCAAGGTGTGGCCTAACCAATGCAGAGTACAGGGCAGAATGACCTCCCTGCTCCTGCTGGCCACACTATTCCCAATACAGGCCAGGATGCCATTGGCCTTCTTGGCCACCTGGGCACACTGTTGGCTCATGTTTAGGTGGGTGTCAATCAGCACCCCCAGGTCCCTCTCTGTTTGGCAGCTCTCCAGCCACTCTGACCCCAGCCTGTAGCTCTGCATTGGGTTGCCGTGGCCAAAGTGCAGCACCCGGCACTTGGACTTATTAAATGCCATCCCATTGGACTCTGCCCATCTGTCTAGTCGGTCGAGGTCCCTCTGCAGAGCCTTTCTACCCTCTAACTGACTAACATCTGTTCCCAACTTGGTGTCATCTGCAAACTTGCTGATGACTGACTCAACCCCCTCATCCATATCATCAATGAAGATGTTAAAGAGGATGGGGCCCAGCACCGATCCCTGGGGGACGCCGCTGGTGACTGGCCGCCAGCCGGACACGGCACCATTCACCACCACTCTCTGGGCTCGGCCCTCCAGCCAGTTCCTAACCCAGCACAGAGTGTTGCGGTCCAAACCACGAGCTGACAGTTTAGCCAGCAGTTTACTGTGGGGGACGGTGTCAAAGGCCTTGCTGAAGTCCAGATAGACTACATCCACAGGCCTCCCCACGTCCACCAGACGGTCACCTGATCATAGAAGGAGATCAGGTTGGAGAGGCAGGACCTGCCCTTCCTAAATCCATGTTGGCTGGACCTGAGCCCTTGGCCATCCTTCAGGTGCGCAGTTATTGCCTCCAGGATAATCTGTTCCATCACTTTCCCTGGCACTGAGGTCAGGCTGACTGGCCTGTAGTTTCCGGGCTCCTCCATCCGTCCCTTCTTGTGGATGGGATCACATTGGCCAGTTTCCAGTCATCTGGGACCTCTCCAGTGAGCCAGGACTGGAGGAAAATGATGGAGAGCGGCTTGGCCAGCTCATCTGCCAGCTCTCTCAGCACCCTAGGATGGATCCCATCCGGTCCCATGGACTTGTGGGTGTCCAAGTGGCTCAGCAGGTCCCGAACTAATTCCTCATGGATTTCTGGGGCATTACACTGCTCCCCGACCCTATTACCCAGCTCAGGAGGCCACTCATCCTGGACTCCTGCCTTGCTGTTAAACATGGAGGCAAAGAAGGCGTTCAGGACCTCAGCCTTTTCCTCATCTTCGGTCACCGTGTTCCCCTCCAGGTCCAGTAAGGAGTGGAGGTTCTTCTTGCCCTTCTTTTTAGCGTTGATATATTTGTAAAATTGCTTTTTATTTTCTTTCACAGAGGTGGCCAGTTTCAGTTCTAACTGGGCTTTGCCTCTCTAATTTTATTCCTACATAATCTAACCACTTCCTTGAACCTACCTCGAGAAGCCTTCCCCCCCTTCCAAAGGTGATACAGCCTCTTTTTTTTCCCTTAATTCCCCCAGGAGCTGCTTGCTCATCCAGGCCGTCGCCTTCCCCGCCGGCTCATCTTTCGACACATGGGACCGCCAGTTCCTGTGCCCTCAAGAGCTCCTTTTTGAAGTAGGTCCAACCCTCCTGGACCCTCGGTTCATGAGGGTTGGTACCCAGGGAACTTTACAAATAAGTTTCTTAAAGAGGCTGAAGTTTGCCCTCCGGAAGTCCAGGGTGAAGGTTCTGTTGGTACTCCTCCCTATCTCCCTGCATATTGAAACTTCACTATCTCGTGGTCACTGCACCTAGGCAGCCTCCCACGGTCACATCTCCCACCAGCCCTTCCCTATTGGAGAGCAGCAGGTCAAGCAGAGCCTGTCCCCTGGTAGGCTCGCTTAACAGCTGCGTTAGGAAGCAGTCCTCTATTCGCTCCAGGAATCTTCTGGACTGCCTTCTCTCTGCTGAATTAAGTTCCCAGCAGATATCTGGCAGATTGAAGTCACCCACGAGGACAAGATCTGATGATCTTGAGACAGCCTCCAGTTGTTTATAGAATATTCATCCATCTCCTCATCCTGGTTGGGTGGTCTATAACAGACTCCAACCAGGATGTCAGGTTTGTTGGGTTGCCCTCTGATTTTAACCCACAGGCTCTCAATTCCCTCATCTTCCACCTCAAGTTCTGAGGCAGAAAGTGTCTCCCTAATATACAAAGCCACCCCTCCTCCTCTTCTCCCTCTCCTATCCCTCCTAAAGAGCCTGTATGGAAATTTCCATCTCAGGAAGGCAATCAAGTGTTATGAATAATTTATACAAAATTTTTCTGGAGCTACCTGCAACATTATATTCCTGAAAGGAGGTTGTAGCAAGGTGGGTGCTGGTCTCTTCTCCCTAGTAATAAGAGACAGGACAAAAAGAAATTTCCTCAAGTTGCATCAGAGGAGGGTTGGACTGGATATTAGAAGAAATGTCTTCACTGAAAGGGTTATCAAACTCTAGTAGGCTCCCCAGGGAGGTAGTTGAATCCCCATATCTGGAGGTGTTTAAAAGATGCATACACATGGTGCTAAGAAACATGTTTTAGCAGTAGACATGGTAGAGCTAGATAATGGTTGGACTTGGTAATCTTAGAGGTCTTTTCCAACTGAAGTGATTCTACAATTCTATATTTTGACAGAACCAGAAACAAACCTGAGCAGGAACGTTCAAGCAAAGGACAAAAGTTGTCTGAAAAAAAAAATTCTGCCACTGCAGCATTTCTTCTGTTCAAATCCTAGTGCACAAGTGTCCACATGAATAGAATGGCTTTTCTTGGAACCAGTCTTTGGCAATGCACCCAAAACCCTCCCCCTGCCCTCTCTCCACCTTCTGTGAAGATGGGACTGGGGGGAACAGAGAGACTTGGATGAAGGGAGCCAGAAGAGAGAGGCTTATGGATCTGTGGATTTCACTTGGGCCCTTCCCCCAAGCCACATGTCCTGCCAGGCACAGACTCCACACAGGGTCAAGTCTGGGAATGTTTTGGGATTGTTTTGGGACTGTTTAGCAGAGAACTGATGGTTATCAGTTATAGCTTTTGCCTGGTGACATTCTGACAAAAATTAGCTGGCTCAATAAGAGAGGTGAACTCAAAGAACACAAGGCTCTTCTCATTTGGGTTTTGCCCACCATGCACACATGGATAATAAAAGCAGCAGCAGTTTCAGGAGGATTTTCCAAGAAAAAGAGGCAAAAGAGGAATTTCCACAATCAGCCAACAGCATTGTGAGTAATTGATATATTTGCAAAGCCTCTGGGAAATTCTTGCCTTTTGTTAGTGGGGCAATTTACTGCTTTTGGATCTATCTTTTCCAAATACTGTTTCTCAAACTATTTGCAACCATTCCTACATTGTGAAGATATTCTCAACCGAATACCAAGCCTTTATAATCTTTGATAACTTTTGTATATAGTTATGTGGGAGGTAGAGACAAATTGATAAATAATTTGTATTTTTATTAATTTCTCACCCTACCCCTCTTTATTCACATAACACAGTCACAGAACCATCTTCTCATTTATTCTAACTAAGCTATCTCTTCTGTTCTGCAGTGAGAGGTGTTAGCCAGGAGATGTACACAGAATTATCAAAGGCTTCTTCCTGATAAAAAACTGTTTCCTTCCTCAGGCTATGAAGAAATTTTACCTGTGCTATATTGAAGACAAAAAATAGATGAGCAACATTGATCCAACAAATGGTAATTTTTGCACTGGCTTCTATTAGGGTAATGAGATAGGATTTGGAGATAAATGTGTTAGGCAAATTGATAATAAGCAAGGGGAAAGGCATACATCTTTCTGACCTAAAGAGTAATCTGCTTTAATAAAAGATATTCCTCTCTGCAAATCTTGCCTTGTTTCCTTTTATTTTCCAAAAACTCTAACATCCTATCCACATATGGAAGCAATTTTCACTCGAAAGCAATGGTGAAATCTCCAATGGGCGTAATGAAGTTTTGTATTTACACACTGCTGAAGCCAATCTTCTCAGGGATTAACATTTTGTGGTCCATCAGTTTAAGAGTAGAGAGGCAAACGGCTGTCCTGTTGTGGTGGAAAGACTTCCAAAGGCTTTGCAGTATTCTGTAAAAGTAGCTTCACTTTCCTCCTTCTCACACAATGTCAGGAGACCGGCAAAAAATCAGGCTGAGTTATTTTCAACTGAATCATAGCTGTAGCCTAACTTGAAATTAAGAAATAATTGCAAGAGAGTTGTACACTAAATGGAGCAAATAATGAATAGCCTTAAGAATTTATCTGTGCAGAGTGGGGCACGCCCTCTCCATTAACCATCATTATATGAAAGCAAATCCTCATAATGCTTTAATTATAGCCATGAAGTTTCATAACATCATGAAAAATAAGCCTAGGTGAACCAACTGCGTCAGTCTCCCAGACTGCATATACATCAATACCCTGTCTGATGCCTCCTGGCATGCTCAGCAATTTGCAGCCTGGGAGACAAGTTACCATATTTTGACACAATTCTGCTCATTTGGGAGATGAGACAAGATGAGTAATAACTTCCAAAAGAGGAAACTTAGACTAGAGATTAATTACTAGGAGTACTGAAATGTAGTGTTCTATTTGCCACTATAAGGAATACTTTGAAAATCAGGATGTTAGACCAATAATGTCTTTGACTTGGATTACATGGATAACTGCAATCGTTGTACATATATTAGATTTATATACTGCACGTAAGTCAAACCTACTGTAAGCTATAACGTGCGTCTCAAGCTATAGATCTCTTTAAGACAGCCATTGCAATGAAATAACAGATTAGATGTCATTACAGCACTTCATGAAAAACATTTCTCATTTTCACATATTTATATATATATATACACGCATATATATGTAAGATTGTTATTTTGACACAATGTGACTCTGATCATAGAAAAATAAATGTTATGGCCTTCTTTAAAGCCACAATGAGCTACTGGGTGCTAAACACAGCATCTGCAAAAAAAATAGATGTGGTTGCTGTTATGATTATGAACAAATAAATAAGGCAAATACGATATTAATAACCTCACTCATAGTGTATGGCTTGAATATATGTTTACAATGCAAAGATGCAGTGTTTAGGCAATATTTATCAGTTTAAACAATTTTAAGCAAACCGGGAAAATAACTGGGAAAGAGAATGCCTGGCACAACACGACGCTCGGCCCCTGGGGGAGACTCAACAACAACCTTTAACAAGGAGGCAATAACTACTCACAATGGATTCCACCCAAATAGAGGGTGCTGCTGCTGTATGTTAGCTGGTAAGGCTTTTGAGGCACTCTCATGCACGTGGCACGGCAAGAGAGTGCTGGTTGCGGTTCTCTCAATGGCTGGCCTGGGCATGACGGTGCGCGGCTCTCGAATCGTATTCCCAAGATCCACAGACTGTCCTGGGATTTTGCAAAGCAGGCACCTGTGCTGGTAGTGGCTTATCGCTGCAAGGGGACAGTTCCTGGGGTCTTGGGTCACCCAGGATTTGTTCCTCTGTCCAGCAAGACACTTCTGTCTGCTCCTGGGCTTTTACAACACATTACTGCGAAGAGCACTTGCATCTTTCTGGGTAAACTGAGCATGGCACAGACTCCAAATTACAAGGCAAGTCTTAGCTTTTCAAGCTTGCAGGGTAAGGCTCTTGGCTCCTCTTCCAGATCATATACAAGGTGAGTCAAGGCAGGTACAATTCACCCTCTATCTATCACTTCCCTGAGATTCAATTGGGCCAATAGGGTAAATGAAGCAAGCAAACAGTTACCCAATGAAATGGGATTCTGCCAGGTCATGACTGTAAAAGGCAAAGACATAAGGCCTGGTCTAGAAGAAGCATGACCAGTGCATGTGCTCTGTAACCATAAAGGGAGAACATATACTTTTGTTTACCAGATGTTTTGGTGCCTGTTCTTTTGTCCTTTTCCTGCATTTCCCTGGACTCCTGCAGGAGCAAGGGGGAGAAGGGGATCATGTCTGGACATAGCAGGACTTGTTCTGGGTTTGTGCTGGGCCTGTTTGGCCCTACCATCACAGTTGCATAGACAGAAATGAAAAACCTGAGTGCCAGTTAAGAAGCTCCAAAATAGAATATGAAAGACATCAGTTATCTAAAATCTGTCCAGAATTTGCAACTAGCATGTGATCACAGATTGTATGATAAGAAAAGAAACTTCGCATATTACAAAAGAGGGAATAAGGATGAAAAGATATTAACTGCAAAATAAAAAAGAAGAAGCTAGAGGGAGTAATTAGTCAGCCTTCATAAAGATGACTCCCACAGAACTAATAAGTACCTGTCTGGTATAAATATAAATAAATACAGAATTCCTAAATTTTGTCTGAAGGCCTGTTTATGCCCTCAGCTTCTGCCTTTTATTGTTTTCATTACAGGAGGATCAAAATCTGGGGAAGATATCCCTTTAATGCAGCTTACATGTTATTAAACAACCTGCTAAATGTTGCCATAGGGTGAATAATACTGGCAAATTGCAGCTAGAAGCCAATGAAAGGGGAAGCTTCATGGGAGACTGTACAATACTGGACATTGCAATATATACAGAAAGAATTCAACTATTTCTGCAGCACTTGTGAAACTAAGTCACACTTTTCAAATGACTTATATGATAAGGAATGCTCTAGTAACTTGTGTGCTTGAACAAGTTTGGAATTATGGCCTTCTGCATGCTCAGACCCGAATAATGTCAGTGACAGAGACAGATGTGGGTTAAATTCTGGCATAACTCATTCTGAAGAAATGGACATATTGCAATAGGGAGATTCATTTCATGGTGGGGGGAGGGGGGACAGGGACACAAGAACAAACAAGCCAACCAACCTATAATGCAAATAACACATGAATCATATTTCTATCAATGCACACAAATCCTTCCACAAGCTTAGAAGAGTTAATAATGTTGTATGTATGCAGGTCTTTCAATTAGTTCGACATTTTAACTGAAGAGTTTGTATTTCTCAATTACACAGTTAAAGCAAAAACTTCAGGGACTGAATACAAGTGTATCCCCATGTCCCATACATATACTCTGCTGTAATTTTAAACATTTGTTTATGTATTACTTCCTCAATACTCTGTTCAATAGTGTGACAGTTATGTATTACTTACTAATAGTATGTGATTTATTGGGAGTGCATGACTGTCATTTTTTCATGCTTACAATGGTTACGTTGCTACTGTAGTGACAAACATATTCTTCAGTTTGCTATTGAAATTTCTGCTATTGCAAATCTCCCTTCTTCACTAAGTTATATACTTGGAGCTAAGGGCTTTTGCCATCCCTGTAAGTGTCAAAGTCTGTTTGGCCCCATATACGTAGATTCAGATCTTTAAAGAAATGAAAGCAACACCACAATGTTTTCAAAAAGAGTCTAAGCAGGGGGAAGTGCCACACCTTGCCTCTCTCTGCTCCATTGCAAAGTTTTTCTGTGGACCCGATCTAGCATAAAGCAGCTTGATGTTGTGCCTTGTTAAAGACTGACTGTATCTACCACTGCTAAAGTGCTGCAGCACTTACAATAAAGCTCTGTAGCTCCCTTTGGTCAATAACATCCTGACACATGATCTTGGCACTTGGGTATGAAGGATTGCAAATGAGAACAGCTAAAGAGATGAATCCTAAAACACTCAGAGCAGTGAGCAGTAATTTTCCAGGTTAAGATAGTGATAAAAGGGACTTTCTATTTAATTTCAGATTTTTGTGCCAGAGGAAACTGAACTGACACAGGTTTCTGAAAACAACCCTCTCTAAAGTTGTTTTGAATGTGACCTTAAAGGAAATTTCCTGTGATTATTCCTTCTCCTTCATGGTACATTAAATAAAAAAAGAAAAAATGTCTGAAGAACAGTAATATTTCCGGGGGGGTGGGGAAGATTTTCATTATAATGGAATCAGTTGCAAAGGTCCTTGTCAATACCAGATGAAGTCTGGATCTGCCTGCAGAGTACATGTAAGGAAGAAGACATTCTGGAACATTCACAATCCACCAATATTCTTCATGAGTATAATGTTTTTCCCACTTCATATCAATCATAAGCCTACTGGCAAGTTTGAATGGCCTATGAGGAATCATTTTGACTAGAGCTGGGCTAGATATTTTTCCCATGTCCAAAGATTCAATATTGAAAAAAACACCTCAGCTGTCTTCAGTTTTGCAGGATGTTTACGTGAATAAACAGCATGACAAAGTGAGATATAAATTCAAGATAGACATGATTCCTGCCAACAGGATTGCAAGGGCTGCTTACAGTGAGATAGCCAAACAGAAAGAAGTTAGAAATATTTTAATCAGCTGCCTATCAAGACCTAGGAACTGGTGTAAGTCTGATAGGACTGCTGTCATTACTGTTATGCTTGGGGAATTAATGACAGTTTAGTGCCTATGAATGATTAGTGTACAAAAAGTAATTTGGACTGCTGTTCACTATCACTTGGTTCTGATGAGATAAAACATGGATAAGAATATGAACTGTGATTAGATTTCAAGTAAAAAATGGAGACTGAAAGTTGTCATCATGGGACGAGATGGTTTCCAGTAGCAGGAACCGGACAAATGAGACATCCTTTTCTGCTACGACAGTCCCTCTGCTCTCCCCAAACATCTGACAAGAAACAAGTAGAAACCTCAGGGTGGCCTCACAGAAAACAAGGAATGGAATCAATATATAAAATTTGCTAAAAGTAGCAAATTTTTCTACAAGAACCATTTCTTTGGAGCTGAGCCTGAGTCCCTGAGGTATCTAGGAGCTCAGGGAGGTCTGTGGCAGTCATGCTAAACCACATTTATTTTCCTCTATTCTATCTTGATTCCCTGGGTTGCTAGAGCGTGTCCCACTGAGGGGCAGGAATAGCAAAACTTGAATTGAATTGTGTATTTAGCAGGTTGCCAAGGTAGGGAGTAGTGTGTTACTCATAGGGAGCTATGTTTTCTGAGATCATAGTATCATAGTATCAGTCAGGGTTGGAAGGGACCACAAGGATCATCTAGTTCCAACCCCCCTGCCATGGGCAGGGACACCCTGCACTAGATCAGGCTGGCCAAAGTCTCATCCAGCCTGGTCTTAAACACCTCCATATTGAGTCTTGTATGTATTTTTCCTCTTAGTCTGTTCCCTTAATGTATTTGAGTACAAGTTCTCCCTACAGGATTAGTACTGGTAACATTACCTCAACTCCCATATGTTTTTTGCAAGTGCTACTGGGGTTTTAAAAGCATCAATTTCTGTTTCAAAGGTAACTTAATCTTTCATATCTTTAGATATTATAAAAAGTTCAAAGCTATGGATGAATCCCATCCAGTCACAAACAGATTTTTTGTTTTCACTATAATTGATTAATCTGGGACAAAAAATAACATAACATGGATTCTCTGAAATAAATAGAAATTCTTGCTCTTAAGTTCTACATTAATCTGCGTTAATTTAAAGCAGGCAACAAGGGTGTATATGGAGTCCAATGAGTCCTATAATAAGTCAAATATCTTCACAACAGTAAATGATGCCACTCACAGAAGTAGACTTTTAACACAAATAAATATGATACTTAAAAAACTCAGAGATTAAGTTTCTCAGCAAACCTCTTCAACTTCAGATACTTGATCCACAGCAGTACTACCTTTGTGAACAAAAGCCCAAGGAATGCCATGGGAGAGCCTCCTTCAATTTTTAGTAAGATATAAAGAAAAGGCAATTATGAAGGGCTGTACACTTTTTTACAAGAAGGTCAAGTAGTTGCTGTTCTGCTACCAACATGATGACATGGTAGTCTATTGACGTAATTTCTCACACTTGAGCAGCTGTCACACCAGCAGTGGAGAGCAAAATTCAGCTTGTTTCTGCCAGTTTGCCTCTACTGCAGATTAAGAGCTGGGAGCCTCAGGTCAGAGTTTCTGGTGACTTGTTTACAAAATGAAGAAAGGCTCATCTGCATAGTTAGCTCATTTGTATGCCTACCTTGCCTGTGTTATCTGAAACCACCTCAGAGTAATCTCAGAGTAATCTCCCCCTCAGAGGAGAGGGGGTGGCTCGGTCTCTTTCTTGCTCCTTTTCTTTTCTCTGCCTACCTGACCACTGTTATCACATTATTTTTCAGTTTCTAGGGTTTGATTTATTAATTTTTTAGTGCTCCACTTTTTAGCATTCCCCAAGTAAACTGGGATATATTTCCCTTTCCCATTAAGTCATTGGCTGCACGTACAATACAATACAATACACCAGGTTGAAAGAGACCTTCAAGATCATCGCGTCCAACCCATCAACCAATCCAGCCACCTAAACAACTAAACCATGCAGCCAAGCACCCAATCAAGTCTCCTCCTGACACCTCCTATGAAGTGACTCCACCACCTCCATGGGTAGCTAAGGCAGATAGACAATCTGGCTCAGCTTGAGTTTGTCCAGAACAAGAAATACTAACATAGTATCCTCAAAGATTATTTTTGTTTTAATTTAAGCTTTATACAGAATCACAAAATGATAGGGTTGGAAAGATCATCTAGCCTACTCCCTCTGCCAGAGTAGAGCATGCTGCAGAGGATAGCAATCATTCATGTTTTGAATTGCTCCTGACATGGAGACTCCATCACCTCTCTAGGCAGTCAGTTCTATCACTCTCAACATAAAGAAGTTCCTCCTCATGTTTAGATGGAAACTTTCTATATTCAAGTTTGTGCCCATTATCTCTTGTCTTGTCACTGGGCACCTCTGAAAAGACTGGCCCCATCCTCCTGACACCCACCTTTTAAGTATTATAAGCATTTACATGATCCCCCTGCTAGTTTTCTCTTCTGCAGGCTAAAAAGCCCCAAGTCCCTCAGCCTTTCTTTAAAGTGAGGTGTTCTAGTCCCCTAATCATCTTCATAGCCCTTTGCTGCACCCTCTTAAGCAGTTCCTGTTCTTCTTATTCTGGGGAGCCCAGAACTGGACACAGTATTCCAGATGAAGCCTCACCAGGGCAGAGTAGAGGGGAGGGTAACTTCCTTGACTGCTTGCTGCTACACCTTCTTGATCCACCCCAGGATGCTTTTTGCCTTCTTGGCCATAAGGGGCACATTGCTGGCTAATGATCATCCTGCTGTCCACCAGAACTCCCAGGTCTTTTTCCATAGAACCACTTTCCAGCAGGTCAACTCCTAATCTGTACTGATACATGGGGTTATTCCTCCCTAGGTGCAATACCCTACACTTTCCTCTAACTTTACAGCCTGTCCAGGTCACACTGGATAGCAGCACAGCCTTCTGGTGTGCCAGCCAGCCCTCCCAGTTTTGTAGCATTAGCTAACTTGCTGAGGGTACACTTTATCCCTTCATCCAGGTCATTGATGAATATAACTCTGTGCCACTGACCATAACCCTTCAAGCTCTATCTTTCAGCCAGCTTTCAATCCAACATTTCAGTGAAAATTTCCCATAGCCCTGGTAATGTAATTTCCATGGTTTGGATGAATTTGTAACCTGATGAAAAAACACAGAGGCCATTTCTGTCTTCCTTTTTACCATCAACTGTGCCAGGGTCCTAGCTCTTCTTCTTGGGGGTGGATTTATTTGCTTGCTTTTTTTACTGTGAGTGATCTTGCCCATCAATTTACAGTGCAGTCAAGACTAAATAGCATGTGGAGAGCATAATCACGGCTAGTGCTGATAGCTTCTTCTGAAAAGAAATCTGCTGTCAAGCAAGATAGACTCACACAACTGAGAGTGTCCCAAATCAGTTTCTACAGAGGTTTTTTTGGAGTACAGCTACATTGACTGTGTGTATTTCATCATCTTGAATTATCTACCAGAGTATTTAAAATCTTGCTTCTGCCCATGAAGAGCTAGGGTACTGGGGGGGGCAGTGCCATACCTGTTCTTTCTGGGAATCACCATTTCAGATGTTGAAATTCCTGGAGCTACAAGAGGCAGGGATGTGTTGAGGGCAATCTGATAAGCACAAGACGTGAAATGAGGGTCAGTAAGTAGCAATGACATGGAAAAAATAAGGCACTATAAAAGTCTCCATAAGGTTAGAAGAATATTCATCTTGGAAAATCAAAATGGGAAGTCTGAGATAGTGAAGCTAGGCCATGAAGAACTTTTCATCCCTTGGTGTATTGCACTGTGATGTAGTTTTAATTAAATTATCATATTATAGTTCTTGTCTCATTCAATGAACAAGGAGTTCATTGCACAAACTTTGTGTGCAACATTGATATTTATGGTATAGTCTCTGGCCTTACCTCCACACAGTTAACTCTAGATTGACAAGAAAAAACATAATTCTGTGTGGTGCTTCTTGTAGTTTAACAAGGCTGTTTAAAATGTATCACAATTATCAGTAAATATTGTGTTGTGAGAGTAGTCACATATCCGTTCTCCAGGTAGGTAAAGGAGCCATAAAGATATTTACACTCAAATGAGCCAATGTGTGTGGTTGATTTTTAGTGCCCAATTTGCCCCTGCTTTATCTGCATGTTTTCTACTAATCCAGTCAAATCAAAGCTTCAAACTTTCTTTACTTGCATTGGAAACTTTAATTCTAATTCTCC